>CAUYQV010066523.1:0-33835 GCA_963574575.1 Galagoides demidoff
TCTAGTAGAATGTATTTACATATACTATCATAAAAGATGTCAAAAGACCGTCAAGAGATAAACATCTTTATTATGGTTTTAGCAATACATGTGAATTTTAAAATATTGAAGAAACATTAACAATAAACAAAAGATATTATAAAGAAGCACTTATGGCTCGGTGCCTGTGGCTCAATCAGCTAAGGCGCCAGCCACATACACCTAAGGTGGCGGGTTCGAATCCCCAGCCCGGGCCCACCAAACAACAATGAGGGCTGCAACCAAAAAATGGCCAGGCGTTGTGGCGGGCGCCTGTGGTCCCATCTACTTGGGAGGCAGAGGCAGGAGACTCGCTTGAGCCCAGGAGTTGAAGGTTGCTATGAGCTGTGATGCCATGGCACTCTACCCAGGGGGATAGCTTGAAGCTCCGTCTCAAAAAAAAAGAAAGAAAGATATAATATTGTTAAGATATTGTACCACTCAAAGTGATCTATAGATTAAATGCAATCCCTATGCTGTCTTTTTACAAAAATTTGTAAGTTGATGTTAAAATTCATAAGAAAGTGCAAGAGACCAGAATAGCCAAAGTAAGCTTGAAAAAGAACAACTCGAAGGACTAACATTTTCTGATTTTAAAACTTAAAACCAAGCTATAGCAATGAGCACAGTATGGCCATAGGACAGACATATCAATCAAAGAAACAGAATTGAGAGTCCAGAAATAAACTCTCACACTTCTGATCAATTGATATTTCACAGGGTTGCCAAGACAAATCAAGGAGAGGAAAATGATCTTTTCAGCAAATGGTGCTAAGAAAATTGAATAAGCACATGCAAAAAAATAAAGGTAGACTCGGCCATATACCAAAGTTAACCCAAAATGGATAAAACACCTAAATGTAAAAACCATACATATAAAAATATTCTGAAAAAAACAGAACTAAATCTTCGTGACCTTGGGTTGAACAATTTTTGCTAACACCAAAAGTACAGGCAACTTTTGAAAAGAGAATTTTGAAATTTGAATTTGAATTTGAATTTGAATTTGAATTTTTTTAAAAAATGAAAAGAAAATCCACAGAATGGGAGAAAGTATTTGAAAATAAGGGCTAGTATCTAAGATTAATATAAAGAAACGTCTACCACTCAACAACAAGGCAAATAACCTAACTTTTAAGTGACTGCATGATTTGTGCAAACATTTTGCTAAAGAAAATTATGTTTGCTATAGAAACAGCAAATAAGCACAATAAAAAAAAGATCAACTGTGCAGTTATTCGGAAATGTAAATCAAAATCCTCAGCAGATAGCAAATCATGACCACTAGGATAGACAGAATATAAAAGATGCCGAGTGTTGGTGAGAACATGGAGAAAGAAGAACCCTCAAGCCATTGTTGGGATGTAAAACCTTGTAACCACTCTGGAAATAGTTTGACAGCTCTGCAAAATGGTAAATGTAGAACTCATACGACTAGAATAAACTTCACTCAGTGGTGTATACCCAAGACAATTAAAA
This sequence comes from Galagoides demidoff, assembly GCA_963574575.1. Lineage (NCBI taxonomy): Eukaryota > Metazoa > Chordata > Mammalia > Primates > Galagidae > Galagoides > Galagoides demidoff. The sequence continues at coordinate 1,498 of CAUYQV010066523.1, forward strand.
ACACATCCACACAAAAACTTCTGCATGAATGTGTAAAGCAGCATCAGTCATCAAAAGATGGACACGACCCAATATCTAACAACGTATGAATGGCTGGAGATGAGTGCTATATATGGACAACAGAATCTCATGCAGCCAGGAAAAGGAAGGAAGCATGAGCTACAACACGATCAACCTGGAAACCTTCCTGCCACTGAGAGAATCCACTCACAAAGGACCACGCATTGTAGGGTTCTGTTCTATGAAATGTCCAGAATAGGAAAACGCAGAGAGATATAGAGTAGACTAGTGGTTACGAGGGGCTGAGCAAATAAGGTACTAATGGGTTCCGGGCTTCTTTGGGGGTCAATAATTTTCTAAAGTTAGATACTAATGATGCTCCCACAATCCTGTGAAAATGTTAAAAACTACTGGCTTGTATACTTCAAAGGGGTAAATTTTGTGGTATGTAAATTACATCTCAATAAAGCCATTATTAAAAATATAATTCGGCCAGTAAAGATAACCAGCAAACACAGGGCTGTCTGAGCCCTGGAGACAGAATGGGTCACCTCTCAGCAGGCAGATTATTTACAGCTTCCTTGTCATTCAGAAGTCCACCCTGCGACCTCTGCATGTGGCTACCCGTGTCTCCACACTCACCTCTTTCTAACCCATCCTCCACTTCCAGTTAAATCTGTGGATCTCACTGCAGTCCTGTTACCCAACAGCTCATAGCAGGTCCAGCCACTGGTTTCTCACTGCAAAGCCAAGGTTCACACAGTGGAGCTCCCCAAGCACATTGGGGTTTGCATTTTCCACGCACACATGTACAGCCCAGGGTTTGTAGGTGGGAGTCAAAGCCTCGGTGTTGGGGCCGGACGCCGGGTCACTGCCCCGGCCTAAGAAACTGGACTCGGACCACTATGCTACCTTGCTCAGTATCAACTCCCCTTAGGTGCCTGAGGGCAATTTGTCTCAGCAGGAGAGAGAGAGAGAGAAAGTTTTCAAGGGAGAGAAACAGTCTTAGTAGGAGAGTGAATCTTAGCAGTCTTTGTAGAAGGGCCCCGAGCAGGTGCCCTCCGAGCAGAAGGAGCAAGAGTCAGAGTGAGCAAGTCCATGAGAGAATGAACGAATCCAGACTAACCTCTCCTGCAGCTACTTATAGAAGCAATCCCCTGGCTATTTACACCACAGGTGTGGGGACTGCCAAGCGCTGATACTCACGCTCTTGTGCTCCCTTTTTAAGGAGGGCCAAATCCCTTCCCCATGCCCTTATCACCCATGTGTCATGGAGATGTTATATCACAGGTGTTTCTTATAGGTACAGAGCATCCAAAGCTTAACTCTCGCTTCTCCTTCCCTAGAATCATCTGGTCTCCTACACATTGGCTTTGGTCATCTCATAGGAGGGCTTTGATTTGAAGTTTTAAGGTGGCAATGTCACCTTGAATGTTCAGCGTTCAAACAGTGAGCAGGTCTATGTTTTACGTGTGTGAGTGCGGACAGGAATAACAACAACACAGCCGGGTTAGTCATGTGGGCATTTGTAGATGAGAAAGCACAACAGAAAGAGCAGGGCTATTAGACTGTAGCAGATTAAAGCTGGCAAGTCTTTCTGGCATGAGAATGAGAACATTATATTCTTTGAAAGGGCATACATTGACCCAGTGATTCATATAACACAGAATGAGCCAGAAGCTGGGAATTAGTAAGCATAGCAGTACTTTTTTGCCAAGAATCTGGCATTATACTAAGATCTTAAAATAGAAATACAGTATGTGAAACCAGCATACCGCTGGCCCCCACACAGGAGCATCTCTTGGGTTCCACGCTGCCCCCCAGGCCACTGCTATGTCCCCCACCAGCTCTCACCTGTTCTGGGGAGTGCTCACTGACTATACCCCTGGCTACCTTTGAAGCCCCTCAAGCTGATCTTCTGCCCAACCTCTGGAGACATCTGTCAGGAAGCGTCCCTGTCTCACCCACAGGATTGGAGTCACACCACAGGTGCAGCCCTTCCTCCAGCGTCCTTCCTGTGCCTCATCGCCATGCTATCCGGATGAGCTCCCTTGCTGCTGTGTAGCCAGTCACTCCTAGATGGAGCACTGCAGGCACCATGCAAAAGGTCTTACTTCATATAACATGTTTAATCTTTTTTTAAAAAAAAGTGTGCCCCACTCTACAGGCTAAGGCAGCGCCTGTGGCTCAAAGGAGTAGGGCACCAGCTCCATATGCCAGACATGGCAGGTTCAAACCCAGCCCTGGCCAAAAGCTGCCCCACTCTACAGGTTAAGGCATCAAATAAATTTTCAAGGTCACCCAGATGGAAAAGGCGTGGCAGTCTGCGGTCTCAAGTGTGCAACCACGCCCAGCCCCCTTGCCTGCTTCACTGCAAGCTCCCCTTACACTGTCTGGCCTGCAGGCCCCTCTCCCTGCCTGGTCAATCCTCATCGAGGCCCAGGTCAGATGTTGGCTGTGCAGTGAGGGCTGGCTGTGCAGGAGCTGACATCCCATCCTGCTGCCCTACACCCCATCTCCTGTCACTCTGGGTGGTATGTTCCAGAATCTATAGGAGATAGCTATTTCTTTTTCATCAAGGTGAGAGATGTAATTGAAACTCCATAATTTATTTCTGCTTTTAAAAACAATTGTTTTAAAACAATTGGGGGCAGTGTCTGTGGCTCAAAGGAGTAGGGCACTGGCCCCACATACCAGAGGTGGTGAGTTCAAACCCAGCCCCAGCTAAAAACTGCAAAAAAAAAAAAAAAATCATTACTGTGGTAAAATACACCTAACATAAAGTTTACTATCTTAACCATGTATATTTTGGGGTTTTTTTTAAATCATCACATATTGAAATATAATTTGTATCTTTAAAGTTCATTCTTTCAAAGTTTTTTTTTTTTTAGTATATTCACAGAGTTAGGCGTTGACCATCACCACCCAATTCCAGAACGTTTTCCTCATCCCTGTATCTATTACAGTCACTCCCATGCTCTCCCCTCCTTCCAGCCTCTGGGGACCACTGATCTGCTCTCTGTCTACACGGATGTGCCTGTTGTGGACATTTCCTATTGGAATCATATGACCACATGCAATCATTTACTATGTGACATTTTGTATCTAGCTTACTTCACTTAGTACCCTGTTTTCAAAGTTCATCTACGTGGTAACATGTATCAGAACTTCATTTTTATAGCCAATAAATGTGCCATTGTATGGCTAAGTCACAATGTGCTTACCCCTTCACCAGCCGACGAGAGCACAGATCGGTGTCATTTCCACAATTTTACTTTTTTTATTAATATAAGGGTACATATGATTGGGTCCCACTTTTTGCATTTGTTAGGTCAGTTTAGCAGTATTAACCACAATCACCGTAATGGTGTGCAGCGGTCCCCCACACCCACCTTCACATCGCCTGTCATCCTGTAGACCCGAAACCCTACACACGTTGAACACCAGCTGCCCACTCTGCCCTCTTTCCAGCCTTTCTTAACCCCATTCTGCTTTCTGTGTCTAGGAATTTGATGCTCTAGGTCAAGTGTCCTCAAACTTTTTAAACAGGGGGCCAGTTCACTGTCCCTCAGACCGTTGGAGGGCCAGACTGCAGACCCCGGGATGAGTCAGCTGCTAAGCAGGATAGGCAGTGGCGGGCAAAAACACCCGGCAGGCTAGATAAATGTCCTGGGCGGGCGGCATGTGGCCCACAGGCCGTAGTTTGAGGACGCCTGCTCTAGGTACGGAAGCAGAATCATAGGGCACCTCTTTTTTGTGTCTGGATTATCTCACTTAGCATAATGTCCTCAAAGTTTATCCAAGTGGGATTGTGCCTCAGAAGTTTCTTCCTCTCTAAGGCTAAATGCTATCCCATTGTACATATAGAACGTATTTTCTTATCCATTCATTTGTTTATGGACACATGTTGCCTCCATGTCTCAGCTACTGTGAATAACTCTGCTAAGAACACAGGTGCGCAAATGTCTCTGCAAGACTCTGCTCTCAGTTCCTTTTGAGTATAGACCCAGAAGTGGAATTCCTGGATCATATGGTAACTCTATCTTTAATTCTTGTAGTAACTGTCACACTGTTTCAGTGACTGTAACATTTTACATTTCCATCAATAGTATACGTGGATTCCAGTTTCTCCATATCCCCATTGACATTTGTCATTTTCTGATCTTTGGTAGCACCGTCCCATTCCCTGGTGTTTGATCTGCGGTTCCCTAATGATTAGTCACATTGAGCTTCTTTTCATGTGCTCATTGGTTATTTACATGCCTTCCTTGGAGACATGTCTGTACAAGTCCTTTGCCCATTTTTTAATAAGGTGGTTTTCTGTAGTTCAGTTTTAGAAGTTCTCTATTTATTCTAGATATTTATGCCTTACCAGATACGTGATCTTCAAACCTTCTTCTCTCCCATTCTGTGGATTGTATTTTGACTCTGTTGATACTGGCTTTTAAGGCACAAAATCTTTTAATTTTCATGACATTCAATTTGTCTCTGATTGGCAGTCACAGAGTGTCAGTTATGGGGATTGTGCTAGTTCAGGATTAACTCCACACTTACTCGCCTTCTGGGAGTTCCAAGCAGACCCAGCATTGTCAAGGGACTCTTAGATTGCGCACCATCTCCATAAAAGAGACCTCAGGTGTTGCCCCTCCTGCAGCTGTAGGCTGAGCATCCTGAGAGGCATTCAGTGAGGCCGGGGCTGCCCTGGGCAGCATTAGCACCACAGCAGATCAGGACACTGGAGTCCTGGACACAGCCTGATGAGCTGCCAGCTATGGGATAAGTGGGAAACCTGCACTTGGGGGTTCAACCAGCGCACCCACAGGAGAAGTTTGGTCCTTCATGACTACCAAAATAGAATTTGAAATGTGCGTTTCTTGGAAGTATAAAAGTAAAACATTTTAGTACATTTAGAAGACAAAGAAAAGATTAATTAAAAAATAACAAAAAGATCACTTAAGACCCACCAGCTGGACATAACCTCTGTCGGTTCTGGTGAGTTCTTTGCTAACATTTTGTTCTCTGTGCGTTATAAGGGCTTTTCTGCTGAGCTACATTTCAGAAAAGAAATTTCTGGAGGTGATTTTGCCTCCCGGGCGAAACTACCCAATGCTGGAGATACTTTTGGTTGTCAAGGGTATTGCCAGCATCTAATAAGCAGAGACCAGGATGCCGCTTTCACCAGCAGTGGCCAGGATGCGGGCGTGCACACACACACACACACACACACACACACTACACACGCACTGCACACACACACACTACACACGCACTGCATGCACACACACTGAACAATGAACACACCCACACACCACAAACATACACACACTGAACACACACTGCACACACACACACCACACACACTGCACACGCTGCACACACATACTGCACATGTGCACATACACACCTCACACGCACACTGGGCACACACATACACACAGCACACACACACACACACTTACACATATGCACATATATACACCGTGCACACACCACGCACATACCATGTACACATGTACACACACATCCACATGCACACACACACTCACAGAGTAAAGACCACATGGCACAGAATGTCAGCAGTGCCGATGCTGAGAATTCTGTGTCCGTGTCACCCAACAGATTGTTAAGCTTCGGTTTCCAGGCCCCACTTGGCACTTGTGATCCCCTGGGTTTGGGTGGGATTGGAGAGTCTGTCTTCATTTCCAACAAGCTCCTCAGGGATTACACTTCCAGGGTGAGGATGCCTAGAAGGATCACGCCCTCAGCCTGCTTCTCTGGATTCCCAGCCACCTCCCCAGAGAGAGGAGAATGGAAATGTCCACTTTTCCCCATGGGGTGGAGGCCCTGCAGTCCAAACCACCCTCTCCCTGCCGCCAGAGCTCCAGGTAGTATCTGCTCTAGGCAAGGCCAGAATGATGCCCTTCTCTAGGCCATGCACATTCCCACCCCCTGACTCTACCCAGAGGGAATGAGGAAGACCCAGGATGCCCAGCTGGCTCCAGGACCTGGCTCATACTCAAGTCAGCCCAGTGCTACCATGATCGGCTTCTGTTCTCACCTCCTAATGGCAGCCAACTTGTTAGTTTCTGAATTCACAGAAGAGACTATGGGTCCTTATAAGCTTCAACACAATGGGTTTCAAATGGAATCGAAAAGTAAGCACTTCGTTGTAACTAGTTACAGGTGGGACCAGCATCACATGGAAAATTGAAGGCCTTGATGGTGGCCAAGGAAGGAAGGGAGGCTTGGGGCTTTGCTTACCTGTGGGGGGAGGGGGGGTCCCAGCAGCCAGTTGTGCCCAGAGGCCCTGGGAATCTGGTTGTGCCTTTAATAGGCCCCTGGCTGTTTTTAAAAGACACAAACATTAGTCAAACCAGGGTAGGCAACATCCACTGCTGACTTTGACCTAAACCTGTGGGGTGAGACAGAAATTAGATTAAAGGCTTGCCTCAAAACAGACCACATGCTTTTGAGCCATTGCCATGGGAACTATTTTTGCTTCCTTTAAAATGTTATTGAGCCAGGACTGTGGCAGGGGCTTCAAACAGCAAGGGTAGCTCCTATTCAGGAGGGCTGCAGAGACCCCAAGACTGAGGTTCCTGGCTTTGAAGTGTTAGTGCTGTCCACCCAGAGGGCTCCCCTGGAACACCCTCATGACCAGCACCTCTTTTCAAAGTCCTCACAGCCGGGAGAGGGAGGAAGCTGCAGGCCACACCCCAGGTCCACAGGGTTTGTCCTCAGACACTTAAAGTCACAGGCCCCAGTGAGGCATCTGCAGTTCAAGTGTATTTCAAAAATAAACAACTTATAAGCCTGAAGCCCTTTTTGTGTTTCAAGGTCTGGGACAGTGAGCTCAATAGAAAAGGAATAATCAATATTATCAAAGAGCAGATAATGACAAAGGACCAATTATAAGATTATAAAGAAATATGCTTTATCCTCTGGGGTGAGGCTGTTTACCCAGCCAAAAGCGAAAGCACTCTGTATATGGAGGTGTAACTGGCATGGCGCCTCGAGGCATCCTGCTTCCTCAGAAATCAGTGAGAGGTGGCCTGAATTTAAACCTAGATTTTGTCTTTAGTGTCCGGAGAGAGGCAGCTACAGATGAAAGAAGAAGCTGGAGAAGCTCCCATAGTAGGAGGGATGTGAATCTCCAGAAGGGCTGTGAATCTCCAGGAGGGCTGGGAACCTCCAGGAGGTCTGGGAACCTCCAGGAGGGCTGTGAATCTCCAGGAGGGCTGGGAACCTCCAGGAGGGCTGGGAATCTTCAGGCAGGCTGCAGAGGCGCAGGGAGATGCATGCGGGCCACCTCCCCTCACCACCTGTCGTCAAGACCACAGAGGGACAAACTCGGTCACCAGGACAAGGGCCATGTCACAGCCACCCCCCAGAGAAGACACTGTGGGGTGGCATCTCCACTTCAGGAATGCAGAGGCAGATGGTATGATTGGTTTGGATAGTTAATGTTTCCTATAGACCTGAAATGATTGATTTCACAGTTTTCATTTCAGGGGAGCTGTAACATAAAATCTAGAAGGAAAACAAATATTTAGGCCTGAAAACAAAAGGAGGTTTAAGAGAAGAACAGCAGGACAGTATACCTCCAGGTAGAGGGACCCTCAGAAGGCCTGCCGAAGGAGTGTGGACCAAAGGGAGTGCTGTGAATAGACCCTCCACAATGGCAGCCAGCCAAGGCTTTGTGCCAGGCAGAGCCTGCAGCAGCCTCATGTCCTGGTGCGTGAGTCCCCACCAAGGGCTTGGAAGGGTGAGGATGAGAAATCTCATGGTCAGGCTTCAACACCTGAGCCACAGAGCCAGGGCAGGGACTCAAAGGGCCAGGTGACAGGAGCAGGCAGAGACCAGCAGCTCCCAGCGGCCCACACACTGGCCAGAAAGACCTTCTGTGACTAAGGTTGCTGCAGTGGCTCATCCTGGATTACAACCTGACCGAAGTATGCGGAGATGGGAGAGGGAAAAGTGGGTGTGAAGATTATTTTATTTAGTTAAGTGAGGACTGTGAACGATGGGAAATTCCCCTAAAACACTGATTTTCAACCTTTGTGCTATGGCACACTGGTGTGCTGTGAGAGGATCTTAGATATGCCCTGGAAATTTTTAAAGATCATTAATTAAATTATTTTCAAAAGAAGTTCAAAGCACAACATATTCTTTTTTTCACTTTTTCCTTTGATCAATATAATTTAAGTGTGCCTCAGAAGTTTAACTACAGGTTCAAGTGTGCAGTGAGATTTAAAAGGTTGAAAAACACTGCCCGAGGACCTAACACAGCATGGGACAAGGTGGAGATTTCCAAAATCTTTAATAAGCATAGACAAGTGAGCTGAAGGGATGCCAGAATCTCTGAAATTGGAGGAAGAGGTCTTTGCATGAGCAGAGGTGAATCCTGGAATTGCACAGGAAAAACGGAGAACACTGCTATTCCTACCAAGCTGTGGGTAGGTGGAGGGTCAAGAAGTGATCAGACGTCTCAGAAGGACCATCATGGTCATGGGGTCCTCAAACGGGGTCTGGTTTCCATGAAGGCAAGTAGGGAGCGAGCTTGCTGGGACCCAGACGAGGAAGGAAGAGGGGTGTTGATAACATACAGTGGAAGTTCTAACGGGGATGAATCACAGAAAGCATTTTGGAAATGTGCAAAAATAAAGGGACAATGAGGCCAAGAGGGCAAAGGGTCCTGTGTGCTGGGAGCCCTCGAGGACTCAGGGCTGCTGGGCTTACATGTCACTGACAGGCTCTAAGCACCTGGGGACAGGATGAGCCATGAGATGTGACTACGGCGCCCTGTCAGCAGGTATGTATTTTAAGTGTATTCAGAGTTTGAATAATAAGGGTGCGGGCATTGGCTGAGTCGCCATTTTACTTCTCAGCCTCACAGCCACCACCACCCCCAGAGCTTCTGACTCCTGGAGCAAAAGCTGAGTGACACCACCCCACAGGCAGCCGTGCAGGTGGAGACTGACAATTAATGTCATGAGGGAACTGTACTAGGATGCAAACCATGGAGTTCAGACTTACACACCAGAGGAACTAATTACATCCACAGCCTCTCTGTGGCTTTATCACAGAGATTCAGGTCCAGCTACCTAACACACAGCAGGTAAATCCAAACACCTTTATGAGTTTGTTTTCTTTTTCCTCCTCTTCTGCCTTCAGAATTTCCAGCCTCAACAGTAGCTGGTTATAAATAGGACAGTGACGGGCACAGTTACTGAGCCTCACGTTATGTTCCAGCATTTATTGTGCAGACATTTAACCCCACATGAGGTGCGTCCGCATCTCCCCATTTCATAGGTGAGAAAATTCTCTCCTATTGTCCAAAAATCCTACCACTGCTGCTTGTCTCCTGACTTCAAACTCTGTACTTCCTCTCTTATTTTTTCTATATATATTACTAAATTCATTGCCAAGGAAACTCTTCCAAGTATAATTTGAAACAAGATGGGAAAAGTTCTCTTTCATTTGAAATACAGTCAAAGCCCTTGAATGGGTTATGAAAGACATTAACCCGAGGAAAAAAGTTGGTACTTTCCATCTGTTAAACCACCCTCTCCATGTTGACCACACCTTACCTCCCCTGTCCTCATCCCTAGTGAGAGCACAGCATGTTGCTTTTAGAGAAGAGAAGCTGTCCCCTCCACCTCCCACAAGCAGACTTTCATATTCACTGGGAAAGCAACAACATTTTTTGCAGATCTGCTTATTTGCAAACAATGTCTTTCCAAACCATTACTGGTATAAGTGTCATTGTTTCTTTCAGAGCCAAACAATAAAGCTATATAGCATATTTTGGGAAGACATTTCATTTAAATGAGAAACAAAGACATTCAGATACTCCTCATGCAAGAGGCTCATTTCTGGGCTAACCAAGATTGTATTTACCCTCCGGTGACTTATGTGGGCGGCTTGGGAAATCACTGAAGCAGAACGACCGCTACAGAGAAGCTCCTTTTTCTCCTGCTCTGTGTCCTGGCTGTCTGGACTACCACAGCTGAGACCAGCTTTCAGTTCTGGCATTCTGCAAAACATATTCCCGTCCCCTAGTCCTTATTTTTCTACTACTCCATCTTAAGTCTCAAACCACATAATTATTTATGGAAAGATGCCCACCTTTCAAGTTCATTGAAATCTCGTTTTCTCTCGCATCACCTGCTCAGCACTCACCCCTCAGGTCTTGAACGAGATTGACCCTCTTTGGTTCTTGAGGAGAAGATGAGTAAAAGCAGAAGAGAGATCACCAGCACCTGCTAGATTCTGCATTATGGCAAGATTATCTTTCCTGTTATAATTAGAAATAATTTTATTTTGGTGATTCATCTCCATGGTCTCTACTGGAGCTCATATTGAGCCTGGCATGTAATTGACTCTCATTAAATATGAATTAATGGTGAAGGATAAACAAAACACTCACAGTTGGTTAAAAAAAAAAAAAAAAAAAACCTTCTTGCCTCTAATTCACCTAAGTGAGGCTGACTCAGCTGCCAAAGGCGTTGCTGGGAAGAGGGCACTGCTGCTTGTGACCTGCTCCACCAGCCCAGCCTGGGCCTGCTCCCAACACCATGCTTCTTCCTGACCAAGCAAGTAGCCAGGGTCCAGCCAACTGTTAGCAGGTGTCCTGTCTCTACCTACTGGTCATCACTCTTCATTTCAGAGGAACACATTCATCATGCAATAAGAGTGTAGGCAGCATCCAGCTTCCCCAGACAACATGTTAATCCGGTGATTAGGACAGGCTTTTCATTTCTCTAGGTCTTGGCTTTTTGAAACACAAAATGAAATCATTAAGCTAAATCCTTGTGGTCTATCTGGCCCTTGATTACAATAATCCTCATAAAACATGAAGCCTTTCCCCCACTACTCACGAGTATTTGTATTTTCAAAGCCCAGGAGTCCAGGAAGGAGGCAAGTCTGCACTTCTGGCTTCTCTCCAGCAGCCACAAGCTGAGTGCCTGGTCACAGTCCCCCCTGGGTCACACGTGGAGACGGCACCTCTCCTCCTGGTCCCAGATCCCTAGCAGTGGGGCACTACTTCCCTAGCTGCACACATCCTCCTCCCTGAGGAGGGCACAGGGGACATCAGCTCACCTGCTACACTGGTTCTCTTTCCACCACAAACACAGAAAGACCAGAGTAGCTGGCAGGGTTTGTTTGCTCTGCTTGCACATTGGAAAAGATACTGAGGTAGATTTAGAGAGAACTGTGACGGGGCCACATCTGTAACTGGCACTTGGACAAATTGTCTTCTCCCCTCTCCCTCCCTCTCATTCTTACCCTCTCTATTCTCTGATTTTCTCTCGTTGACTTTATTCTATAGAAAAGATTTTGTATGTGATGACAAGGTAGCTGCCAGTGGCCACAGCATTCTACCCCAGGTTTAGTGAACCTCCTTCTTTGTTCTCCAATATCTGTACTAATCTGTGTAAGAAATACTTACTGAATGCCTCTATTGTGGGTGCTTGGGCTATGTCTGCAGAAGAAAGAACAAGGGTAGGGAGGCAAAAATCAAACTACAATAAGATGCATGGCCATATGATAAAATGCTCATCATCCCTAATCATCAGAGAAATGCAAATCAAAACCACCCTGAGATATCACCTGTCCCCAGTGAGATTAATCCACATCACAAAGTCCCAAAGGTGCAGATGTGAAGAGAAGGGAACACTTATACACCGTTGGTGGGACTGCAAACTAATATAGCCTCTATGGAAAGAAGTATGGAAAATCAACAAGGCATTTACCTAGAAGAAAAAAACTTACTTTATTATAAGGACATTTACAGTAGATCGTTTATCACAGATCAATTTATAATCACTAAGATGTAGGAAGAATCCAAGTACCCATCAACTCAGGAATGGATTAACAAACTGTGGTATGTGTATATCATGAACTACTACTCAGCTATAAGAAACTTTACATCTTTTGTATTAACCTGGATGGAGTTGAAACACATTCCTTTTAGTAAAATATCACAAGAATAGAGTAGCAATTATCCAATGTACTCAATACTAATATGAAGCCAGTAGACAATCTAATAATACCCATACAGGAGAAAAATTCAATTCAATTCAAGTGGGGAAAGAAAGGAGGAGAGAGAGGGGAGAGGGAGGAGGAAGGGGGATTGGTGTGCTCCCACTAATGGGCACATGTACGAGTACTGGGTACACCTCCTAGGTGAGGGGCACAGCTGCAACAGAGACCTTACCTGACAAATGCAAACATTGAAACCTAATCATTTATATCCTCATATTAATCCAAAAAACAAAAAATAAAACCACAACAGAAGTAACTTTCAGGGACTGAAACACACATTGGCCCTGCTTGGGTCGTGTGCCAGCCACCATGGACCAGTGACTCGCTAAGGAGCCTAGGATTGCCTGGGCCTGGGTCACGGGGCCGTTCCTGAGATGAGAGCTAGAAGGATACCGGGAGTTTGGCAGCCCCAGCCAGCAGAAGGGAATGGGGAAAGGAGTGGAAAACAGGTTGTGCTGGAGCCCCACCTCCTTCCGGAAGCACTTTCTCTCCTTGGATTCTGGCCCTTCCTGTATGTGGTGCTGTCATATCCCAAGGGCTCATGCCCCACTTTCTTGCCTACCCTTACTCCTGCTCTGACCCTGAATAACCTTAGCACCCACATGGACGGTGTATGTGACACTTGCTTCACAGTTACTCAACCTACTCTGCCCCTAGGCACCTTTAAGTGACCCATCACTGAACTTGGCCATAACTCAGACAGGCTCTACTTCCAAATGCATCTGTGAAAATCTCACCTTCTGGCTTCAGTCTTCTATCTTTTGCATCCATCATTCCTATTCGCCTGTTCTTAAAACCCATCTAAACTTTCAGCCTCACTCCCTAGTATTAAGAATCTTCCTAGGTTCATCTTGCAACCGTACCTAGGCTAAACCCAAAGTACTGCTGAAGCTCTGCCCAAGAGCAGCACTGCATGGCCGTGCCACCCAGCCAGTTGGCACACAGAGAGTCTGGAGCTCACCCCCACTTCTCTGGGGCCCACTGCTCATCACCCTGCTCTGGGTATCCCCTCTATTCCAGCCTTTGGTCTGACTAGTTTTCTTCTATCACCCTGTTTTCAAAATGTGACTCCCCAGGGACTTCCTTCTGTCACTGAGATTCTCACTTTCTTCCTGGCTCAGCACCTGGGCTTCCTTCTTCTCCCTCCAGGCCCTGATCCTCTGCAGCTTGCTGGTCAGACTGCCTGTCAGTAAGGATAATAACACCCAGTCATCTTTATAGTCTCAGTGCCCAGCACCGTTTCTGCCACACAATCGGCATTCTCCAAAAACCTGTTGAATTGAAGGAAGTTGTGTCTTGTTGGGTGAGATTAGATTAAGCTGCACCATTTCAGGCCTGTGCCAGGGTTGGGAAGCTGTGGAGTTTGCATCAGGATCCAGATGAATGGGTAGTGAGCAATCGACCTGGGTGCGGCCTCAAGCAAGGCCATAGAGAAAGAAACATAGCAACCTCAGAAAGAGCTCACCTAAAATGACCTGCATTTTGCAAGCTCTACACCTTTAGAATCCCCTGACCCCCCTCTCCATCAGTGGAAAAAATGTCTTCATAAAACCAGCCCCTCTATGCCACCTGCATCCTCACCCAAGCTCCAACTCCTGTCAGATTCCCATCCCCCAGACCCCCTACATCAGTAAAAACTGTCTTCCATGAAACTGGGTCCTGGTGCCAAAACAGTTGGGAACTGTTGATTTAAAGGGATCCAGAAATTGCTGAGATTGGCTGTAGGTAAATGTGCAGTCTGTGGAAGAAGAGAAAGTCAACCATGGTTATAAGGGGTAGAATAATATAAATAAGGTGTAAAGTAATAGAAATAAGGAAAAAGAACAATTTCTCAGCAATCCCACCCCAGCCCCAGTGAAAATGATCTACAAACCCTAGCGCATGGTGGGGACAGAAGGGTGGGGGCATTCTTAATCCACGAGCTTCATGACAATTCCCCTCGTCCTTAGCCTGCATGTCTTTCTGCTTGACCCTGAGCCCTGAGTTAGCTGAATTCAGGGCATTCACCAACTGAATGTCCTGGTTTAACGTAAGATGCTTTCATTAAGCACTTACTGTGTGCCACCACGGGCGAGGTGGAGGAGCAGCCTCCGCTGGCAGAGGGCGCTGTCTGGCCACACAGGGCGGCCGCACATGCGTCGAACAAGCTCACAGATCCTCATTTGCTTATCCAAGACTTGGAAGATTTTCATCTGAGATTAATGGGGGATGGGTGTTAAGTTTGATTCCCAGCTCTCTCTCCTCTGCAAAACATAGATGGATCTAGAAAGATGGCGGGAAACATACTCCAACTAGCAGAGCACATTCAACAAGTCCTTGGGAGGAAATGGTATTTTCCGGCAGGTGAGCACTAAATGAAGTGTGGCTGACAGAGGGCAAGATAAATAAACGTTCCGCGTGAGACGCTGCCCAGAAGGGCTGGAGCCAGACTGGGCTCGGGACAGGACACCAGGACAGCCCGCAGGGCCGCTGAGCCACCGCCCAGGGAAAGGACACCTCTCTGGTGCCATTTAAAATGTCAGCTCCGGAAGCAGCCGCAGAAACCATCGCTGCCAACCAAAGCCGCATCTTGTCTGAGAACCCGGGAGAGCCCGTAGCGCTGCAGGACTAAACCGAGCCTTGTGGCTTCACAGCCAGCGCGCAGCCCACAAAATCCGCCAAGAACTGCGCAGACACACCCCACTCCGCGCAGCAGCCGCTCCTCGGTGAACCCCCAAAGGGAACACGTTCCTCAAGACGAGCACGGCAAGGAATCATCCAAACACAAAGTCAAAGATTATTTTGATTAATCACCATTAAAAACAATGATAAGTTTCCTTCTTGGTAAAGAGAAAGGACTAAGTTGATAAGCAAAATCAGCAAAATTAGTTTAGGAATCATGGGGATGGTTAATTAACTGGAAGAAAATAATAATATTATGTAATCCAACATCTTTGAAAATGTTAGAAACCACAAGAGCCCACTGCGACATCAACTTCTCTGTGAAAGTAACACTCCCGCCCACCCCCCTCAACAAGCCTGATGCCTCCTTTCATCCAGTCGTCCCCTATGACCCCCTGGACCCTGCATATCAAGAAGCACATCGCAAACACCCACATAGCTTTTCCAAATTGCACAGATAATGCCTGTAGTCCCAGCTACTCGGGAGACTAAGGCAGGAGGATCACTTGAACCCAGGAGTTTGAGTTTGAGGTTGTAGTGAGCTCGGGACACCATGGCACTCTGGCCTGGGCAACACAGTGAGTCTCTGCCTCAAAAAATAATTTTAATTAACTATAAAACCAAGTGCACGTATAAAGTAATAAAAGCTCCCAGAATATCAAAAGTAATAATTCACGAAATTTCCTCTTCTTTTCTTTTTCTTTTAAAGTTTCAAGCATAAATTCATGCACTTAAATAGCAAAATGTTACATAAAAACTCTGGGCCATGGAAAATTCAACAGCAAGCCCAGAAAACAAGGAAATAGTAAATTGTAGAAATAAGGCCCTTTGGGGGCCCACACCTTTGGTACAGAGGAGCCACCAAATTGGCTCTGAAGTTTCCAGCAGCCAAAGGAAAAAAAGAGAGAGAGGATTAGGTCTGTAATGAACAAGTGCTCTATAACATATCTGTTTAAGTTCTTTCAACTCTACCTATTAGGTAAGGACTTTTATGTCTCTTATTTTAGATGAGAAAACAGGTTTAAAGTATTCAACTATGTATCTAAACTCCAAAACATAATGAATGTTGAAAGCTTAGATTCCAGCTTAAGTCAGCCTAAACCCCAAAGTTCTGGATCATACTGATACAGGGTTCCCCCATTCAAGGCTGGATAGGGGAGCCCAGTTTTCCTAGGCTTGGGCAATTTCATGAAGGGAAATGCACTGACCTTTTGCCATGAGCTGGAGGGTCTGTGTTCATTTGTTTGTTGATAACACTCATTAACCATTAAATTGAAAATGTGTTTCCATCTGCCAAGTCCTGGCCAAGATCTAATACCCCTAAAGAGCCCAGGTAGAGACTCCCCACTTCCTCTTTCCCCCGCCAGAAGCTCTGGTGCCTTTTACTTGTTCTGTATTCCCTTCTAATAAAATCCTATCTTACCACTGATCTGTGGTCTGTGGGCTCATTCCTTGAATCCCCGAGACCAAGGATCGACTGAGGAGAGAAAGTCCAATAGCAACACCATGGGCGAGGGACACAGAGCTGCCTCCCAATACTGGTGTGTTGTAGTGAGAGAAAATATAATAGAATGGCGGTGTTCAAAGTTTGATCTAAACAAAGTGGGTCCCTTTGCTATAGGTCTGCTGAGTCCCCAGATTTGTCCTGTATGCAGAGTCCTGTGTAGAAAAGGCACATGGATGGTGTCACTACAGTCCAGTGTAGAAAAGGCGCGTGGGTGGTGTGTGTCACTACACACGGAGCCTACTAAACTGACAAAACAAAGGAGAAAAGGGCAAAAGCATTTCATTTGACATTAATATTTTAGTTTGTATATGTACAGAGTCCTTCACAGAAAAAAAGTGAAGACCCAAAGCAGCAGTTAACTTTGGTGATAAATTATGGAGCAGTTTAACAAATGGTGATAAATTATGGAGAAGTAATAAGATGAAGGAAAAGAGGCCTGGACTTCTTGGGATGGTAAATTGCAGAAACGTACATATATGAGGGAATGAGAGAAGACAAAGGTTATTGGAACAGGATCTGCTTATGCAGACCCGTCTCTGTACCAACCTCTGTCTCCAGAGATAATGGTGGTTGTTCCTCCTCCCGGCATGGGGTAGGGAAAGGGGAAGATCTTCCCAAAGGCAAATTTATATCCTGCTTGTAGGCAGAGAGGAGAAAGATATTTGCTGCTTCTTAATTGCCTTGAGCTCAGAATAACCCTCATGCTAAAGTGGCATATTCTGATCCTAATCAAGATAAACCCTGCTGATTAGGTGCTGGGATTAGAAGTAAATGTCTGGATGACACCCAGCAAAAGGCCAGTCCTGAATCAGTGTTGTTGTTATCAATAAGCTTCACCAGCTCTGCCATTCTCTGTTGGAAAATTATTGTTTTGGAAAAACACATTAACATAGTTACTAGAGGGGAGTTATCTAATGTCCTCACAGGGTTTTCAGGTATTCTTTCACCACGTTATCGATACATTTTAACCTCTTAAGCAGATCATAACCCTCACCCTTCCTTACTTTGCTTAGGAAGGAAAGAGGGGCCGTGCCTTCCTAGAGGTGCAACTTTCCTCTTTTGTTCTGACTTTGCCCTGAAACATCCCTGGCCAGCACAGCAGGCTAATCACTGGTCTCTTCCCCTCTATTATCATCTCAGTGGAGGTGGGCCCCGATTCTCAGCAAGACAATTCCTTTTTGCAAAAGCACCACTTCTCATGAAAGCCTGATTTCAGAGGAAAGCGACATACCGACATACCGGCCCCCCACAGGACAACAATTACAGACACAACCTTCAAGAAATACCTGAGAGGAGAAGCACTTGCTTTCCAAGTGCGGCCAGAAGAAAATAGAAGCTGCCCTCATTCCCACACAGAACCTCAGATTCAAGGAAAGGATTGTATCCCATCAGCCAAAAAAGATGGGAGAGTCAGGGGAGCAGGGAGCAGGAAAGGAGGGGAGAGGAAGCCCCTGAAGCCTCCATCAGGGCACAGCTGAGGGTAAGCCCACCGCCAGATCCTGCTCCAGCACACTGACACCCACGTCAGCACCAGTCTCGGGGCCTCCCCCACTCCCTAGACAGGGGCCGGGGCCATGGTGGGCCACATCCAGGGATGCATTGAACAACCACAGTTGCATAAAGCTCTGGCACAGAGGGACATGGGAAGGAATTTTGTCTTTTTTATTTTTGCATAGCAACATTAGTTATGTATGAGTCTCCAAAATATCTTTTGAATTCAAAACAATTTCTGTGGAGAAAACATCATTACAAAGGAAATAAGGCAATATAAGCCTTCTCCTGCCTTGATTCCAAGGCTGTCCCAGTTAGAAATGGGTGCAGACTGTCTGCCACCCCAGCCGCCATCTGCCCCAGCCCCGCCCACCTCCAGTCATTCTGCTCACTGTTTGCACTCAGATGCATTTGTCTGGTGAACCTCCTGCCGTCCGCAGGTTTTTTTAGTTGGCTGTAGCAGTGTTGAAATCTCCACACCTGCTGAGTGAGATTTATTCATCATTCCTCACATTCAAGTACAGTCACGTGTCACTGCACAATTAAGACATGCTCTGAGAAACACATCCTTAGAACTTACACACACCTAGGCTGTGTGGTAGGACCTACTGCTCTGGGCTGCACTCCTGCCAGCATGTGACTGCACTGAATAGCACAGGCAGTTGTAACTCAGTGGTTAAGGAGTTGTGTGTCTAAACACACGTAAGAATAGAAAAGGTACAGCAAAAACACGGTGTTATAGTCTCATGGGACCACTATCATATATGACATTCATCCTTGACCAAATTGTTTTGAGGGTGCATGGCTGCAATTTTGCTGTTCTTAATTTGTGTTACCAGGAGTGCTAGTTTCAATAGATATTTTAGGGAAAGATCTGGGGATGAAGGAAGGGGAAACAAAGGAAAAAAGACCTAGAGAAAGAGATTATACAGAAGGGCCTCATCTCTTTCTGTCTGTAGGGAGTTTATGTTTCTTGATTTTTGTGTGTCTCAAAACTTGCGTAATGACCTACGTGTTCTATCTCTCAGAAATTCAACCTTTGTGTTTGCATAGTAAAGGTGGTGAGAAAGCCTGTGCTAAAGAATTCAGCTTAACTCACGTATACCTGAGTGTGTTTCACCAAGACACCCTTCTTGGTCTGCACAGCTCCAAGAGAGACAGGAGCGATTGCAGACCAGTCAAAACCTCTCAGCAGAGAAGAACATGTCTTACCTGTCCTGAGGCATAGGAGAACCCCAGAAGTTTGCAGAAACTGGACTGAAAATAAAATACTGACAAACCCAAACCTCAGCTGAGTCTCCACAGCTATGCGTGGGTGGGTACTGAAGAGATGCTTGAATGGGTCTATTTGGTACCACTGAACCCAGGGCACTGTCTGAAAACAAGCAAATACAAGATGTTATCTCTTTGTAAAAATGTTATGGTTAGGGAAAGATAAAACACTTCCATTCATTGTATATATAGCTGTCCTCAGGAAAGAAGTTGTGTGTGTGTGTGTGTGTGTGTGTGTACTTGATCTAAGCCATCAGATGCCATGGAAGGTTAGGAACCATGTTTGTGCCCCCAAAGATAGGGAACCTCGAAAAAGCCCAGTCCTGCTGCACCAACACAAACCTATAGTATTCTTTTTTTTTTTTTAAGGAATGGGAGCTGGTTGTGTTACCCAAGCCAGGATCTCAAACTCCTGGCTTCAAGCAATCCTCCTGAGCCTCCCTGGTCACTGGGATTGTAGGCATGAGCTACTGCGCCTGGCTCTAACAGAAACCAGGAGTATCTTGTCAATCAGCATTCTGCAAACTGTAAAAAGCCAGTAGCACACGTTTCAGGCTTTGCAGGCCATATGGTCCCTGTTGCAGCTATCCAGTTCTGATGATATAGCATCCGAGACAACAACACACACAGGAATGAGCACGGCTGTGTTCCAAGAAAACTTGTTTACAAATCAGGTGCTATACCAGGCCTGGCCTGCTCGCTATACTTTGTTTAGTTTTACTCAAAACTGGTGCTATTCATTATAAATTTTGGTAACAATTAAAATATTTTATACCTGCCCTGTCCAATGCCCTAGTCATATCAAACTGTTGATCAACTGAGGAGCTGAAATTTCAATTTTAAATAATTTTAGTTAATTCAAATAGCCACATATATTGGTGGCTATTATGTTAGACAATGAAATTCTTGTATAAAAGCTGCCTATGGTTACTATGTCTCAGAAATGGCCAGGCAGTGAAGGAGTGGACCTTAGATTAGGATATCCACAATAAGTAGACCACAGAATTTTCTCTGAAGAAGGGGACAGATACTCAATGCAGAGTTCTGAAGAAGGAAGTGGTCTCTAGAAGAACAAGGACATGAGCACAGGGAAATTAAGACTGAAATTATAACATGTTCTGTTGTCAAAGACTCTGTCTCTGCCAAAATTTCATCAGGTTCTTCTAAGTCCTTTCTGACAGGGCCAGCCTTGGGCTTCCCTCTCTGTCCCTATAGAATTCAATTTGAACAAAAGTCCTGCCAAGTCAGTTTAGTGACAGTCCCATGGTTGTATCTGACCACCCCCGCTATCTTGTCTCCCTAGTCTGTCTTTAGCAAGAATCTTGTTCAGCTGCTCTGACAAGAACCTTCTGACCCCAGAGTCTTTCTCTTAGCCACTTTCATCCACTGACCCCACCCTACTCCTTGGCTACACACCTCCACTTGCCCCTGCTGTGTCGGAGCCCAGATCACCTGTCCCCTACACTGCAAGACTATGTTGGGAAACACGTACTCACCTAGTAGGCATGGAACCTCAGTCCCAGTGACCTCAGGGAAGTGGGGTAGGATATAACAACCTTTTTTGCTACTTGGTGTTAGAAACTCAAGGTCAAAATAGGAATATAATATTCCCTCTTCCTCTTCTCACTCTCTCTTTTCACCCTAGTTTCCTCTTGCAGGCAAAAGAAGCAATTAGTTCATCTTTGCCAATATAAAGCCAGTGGAATTTCCAGCGTCTGGATATGATACACTTCTGGTGTGATCTGGGACAGCCGTTGGGTCTTTGGCCTCACCGTGAGGTTCTGGCTTAAGGCATCCTCTTGAAGTCCTCTCCCCATCAGCATCAAGCATGAAGCTGTGGCCTCAGCCACACGTGTTCAGCAGACACTCCTTGCTTCAGAACAACCGTCTTCTCTGGTCCTACTCTCTTTCCGTTCCTGTCCCTCTAGCCCCTGGATCTCAAACCTTGGCTCTGCCACCCAGCAATAAAGACACATCACTTGCTCTCCTAGATGGCTGTGCCACGAAAACAAAACCAAAAAGCTTCTTTCTTCAACAAGCAGGAGGCCAGTCTCCACTAACTACTGACTAGACTCAGAGGCTCCCCACATGAGCAGACCAGACAATGCCCTACAACATGCAGCAGTGGCAGAGAGCCCGTGCTGGGACTGAGATTGGATCAGAGTCGCATCCCCTTTGAGGGAGCTGGAATTAACTGTTATGCATTCGCATTGCTTGAGCTTCTCCAATGTTTTCTGTGATCAAAGACAGACAGCCAACATTATTTCAAACCACTGTTGACCAGCTCATTGATCTGTGCAGTAGATACACGCCACCTCTTGGCACTGGGCTTTGGGAACACAGCAGGGACCCCATGGACCCTGCCCTCAGGGTGTGAACAGTCAAGAGGTCAGAGTGTGAAGCTGAGGCCCAGCACAGTAAGCCAAGCTGGCTCTCTAGTAATCCATCTGGTGGGAAATTATTGGATATAGAAGGCTAAAACCAAAATAAATGAAGTGTCACAGCTATAATTAATTACAAATAACCTCTGTTGAGAAAAAAAGTACAATTTAACAGTCCTAAATTCAAAGGCTGACTTCACCACTAAATAGTGTGGCCATAAGGTTGCTTTCATGTCCAAAAATAGTGACAAAAATTCCTAATTCACAAAAGTGCTATAAATAGTCAATAAATCTTTACAATAGATTGCCAACTAATAATATGTCACTTATGAAAAATTCTTCCCAAATCTGCATTATCTGAAACTTACAGCATCCTAGAAAGTAACTGGCCTGTATTCTCTAACAATGTCATTGAGACAAAGTATAAAGGCTGAGAGTCCCTTCCAGCTGACAGAGGGCCTTGTTCTAAAGAAATACGGCAACAACAAAATGCAATGTTTGCAACGGGACTGGATCCCAGACCAGTAGCTACATGGCTGGAAAACTGGAAAACTGCAATGAGGGCTATAGTTTGTTAATAATAATGTGTGATTTTTTAATTTCTTGAATTCCAATCACTGTATTATGGTTATATTAGAAAATGTTCTTGCTCTTAGGAAATACACACTAAAGTACTAAAGGGTAAATGGTCTGTGCAAGTCACACTCAAATGGCTTAGAAAAATTGATAAGCAGATAGATGTAGAAAGAAAATAAATACAGTAAAACATTAACAAGGGCAAATCTGTATGAAAAGTATATAGGAATTCCTTATTTATTCTTGCAACTTATATATAAATGAAATTATTTCAAAATTTAAAATGGGAAAAAATGAAAGATTATGTGTCAAGATATCACAGAATTAGTTCTTATAAAATTCAGTATTCTTTTCTTTTCATTCCAAGTCTCTTTTTTTTCCATCAGCATAGAAGGAAAATAATAATACCCCTCTCAGAGGTTGCTAAGAAACATTAAATAAAATGTGAAAACACTTACTATAGGGCCTCACATAATAATGGGCACTAAATAAATGCAAGTTGACTTTAAAATGTTGAACAATTATCCCAACATATGGATAAAGGAAAACTGGTGGAATACAAGCTGCTTACCCTTTGTTACTAAAAATAAATAGCATTGTGCATTCAAATGGCGCTAATTGAAGTGAGTTATGTAGTTATTTGCTTTCTCTTGGTTAATATGCTTTCTGTCTTTGTTCAATTTTATTCCATGTGAAAACGTGTTTTTGTGCCTAATGCTGACTTTACAAAGTGTACGGTATGTGAGCAGGCTTTACATGAAAATAACAGAGAAAGTAGATGAATGTGCTGGGCTTGACATCTAATAACACCTACACTAGAACCAAAGCCACAGCAGCCACCTCAGCACCAGTGTCCTCGCTAGAAACTGGAACCAATGTCTGGATAATATTTTTTACCTAGAAGGTCTAGAAAATTAAATAGAAGATGAGACAAATATTTTTTCAAATGTGAAGGGGATAAAGTTCAACAAATTTCAGCATTCGCATGAGCCAAGACAGAGAGAGTGGATGGAAGATCAAGCTGCCTCTGCGGCTGTCCAACCCAGTGTGCTGAGAATAACCACCTTCGCCCAGGTGTCTCCATGACTGTCCAACCCCATGCTCTGAGAATGACCACCTTCCCCCAGGTGTTTCCGCGACTGTCCAACCCCGTGCTCTGAGAATAACCACCTTCCCCCAGGTGTTTCCGTGACTGTTCAACCCCATGCTCTAAGTATAACCACCTGTCCCCAGGTGTCTCCACGACTGTCCAACCCCATGCTCTAAGTATAACCACCTTCCCCCAGGCGTCTCAGTGACTGTCCAACCCAGTGCTCTGAGAATAACCACCTTCCCCCAGGTCTCCGTGACTGTCCAACCCAGTGCTCTGAGAATAATCACCTTCCCCCAGGTGTCTCCGTGACTGTCCAACCCAGTGCTCTGAGAATAACCACCTTCCCCCAGCTGTCTCCGTGACTGTCCAAGCCAGCGCTCTGAGAATAAGCACCTTTCCCCAGGTGTCTCCGCAACTGTCAAACCCAGTGCTCTGAGAATAACTACCTTTCCCCATGTATCTCCATGACTGCCTAACCCAGGGCTCTGAGAATAGCCACCCGTCCCCAGATGCCTCAGCTGGGCCAGGTGCTGGCACATCCACACTGCGGGTTTCATATTGCACGTTTTCTAGATGAGGAATATATCACTAAGCTCCAAGAGTGGCATGTTCACTCAGGGCACACTATTCCCTATGTGGAGAGCTCCTGAGTCCTGAAGCAGCTTCCTTTCCCACCTCCTGATGCAGCCGCTCTAGTCTTGGTTCTGTCCATTTAACCTGTGAACTTCCACAGCCCTTCCTCCTCCCACAAGTCTTTATTATGGATACATTTCTGCACCAAGGGGGGATCAGAGGTTAGCAAGAATGAGGGTTCTGTCTCATCCAGGTTGCTATACATATTTGCCCCCAGCAGCAGACCTAGGCCCTCCTGGAGGGGGTGACCCCATGCAGTAAAAACAAGACTGCAGTGTGGGCAGAGATCCAGGTTTGACCCCAGCTCACCCCTCCTGTCTTTGCTCCCTTGGAGGCACTGAGGAACTTGGTCCATCTTCATCAAAGTCTCCCACCTCCAAACTGCTGAGAGATACATGCCCGGCATCACATCACACTGAGGTCCCCCAAATACATGGTTCTAAGAGACACTCTGAGAGCAGAGAGCACTCAAGAGTATACCCCTGGCTGCTTGGGCATGACAGGAGAGAAGGCTGGAGGCCGCTGAGCCTGTGACGATTTCTCAGTGGTGGCTCTCACCACTTGTAGGGCACTCAGCAATGGACAGAGAGAAGGAGACTGGGAAATTAGCTCCTTGAAAATGTTACTTTGAATGTTGTTCCTTTTCTTAATGGGAAATTTTGACCTACTCTTAGAGTTCAAAAACTATTTAAGAGACATTCACGAACATGGCCAGTACACAGCTGTCTTCCTGAATGACGGGATTGATGTGGTGCATTGCAGGTTTGCAAAGAGCATGATTAAACCCAGGCTCACTTGCTACTCTCCACAGATAGAAGTGACTCGCTTTGATGAGACAACTCAGGCTAGACCATTGCTAGGCCAGCTGGCAAGCTGAACCCAATGTTCCAAGTGTGTGGCTTTTCCCCTCTTCCATACTCCCTATTCCTCTTGAAAGTAACTTTAACCAGGTCAAACTCAGTAATTATTCCAACATAATTTGCCCCCACAGATGCCTTTACATTAAATCAAAATGCATCCCGGTTGCACTTTAGACACCCCTGGCAGGATGCTCCATGCTGGCCACAGACCTGCCGGCTGGTCCCTTTGGGGGAGGCTGGCAGCTGCCTGACACACCTTGTTTCACCTCCATCCCATGATGCCTTGTATGGAAAACCTGATTACTCCTATCCTCCTATTCATTTAAATCCCCCATGGCATCAAGGATTTATCTTTTTTTACTGATGATAATTGCCTTTTCCATGATAAAGAAGCAGCCAGCGGTGAGCTAGGAGGGAGGCAGCTCCCATTTCTACGTTCATCTGGACTAATTAGCCACTAGCAGAAGAAACGGCCCCACACAAATGACTGGTTTTAATGTGCTTCTCAAATTTGATTGGATGCGGAAGTGCAGCTTTGAAATATCCATCTTGTTGTCAAAATGGTAATCATGACACGGGGCTGTTTCATCACTCAGAGCCCCAGTCAGGCAGACACTGACACAGCAATTGATGTTCTCTGAAAATGAAAGAGAGACGGTCCACCTGCCAGTACCACTTAGAGTCTGTTTCTAAATGTTCCCACAGTCTTCTCAAGACAACTTCTAAAGCAGTTAAGTGACTCTGGTTCTCAAATACAACTTCCAAATTCCAGATCCAATAGTAAAGAAGATGGCCACTTCCTGACACAAGCTTCACCTCCACCCCAACTCCAAGCATAAGGGATTAAGTATTCAGAAGCTTTAGTTAAATAGGGCTTAGCATTTCTTGGTAGTTGGAGAAATGGAGACATGGGTTTCTAAGCCGGTAGCAGTAGAGCTCCACCAAGCCTCTGTCATGTAGCAGAAATTACCTGCCAAGGTTCATGCCCCTTTCTCGGTAATCCCCTCCCACAGGAAAACAGCCTCTGCCCTATGGACTGAAGTGACCCCGATGTAGGTAAGGACCTTAGCAGGGAGAACCTGAGAGTAGAGATCAGCCTGGCAAGCCCTGGGCACAGAAGTTGCCTGAGGCATACAAGAGAGGAGGTCGGCATACTCACTGAGACAGGGGGGCTGGCAGGACACATTGCCACTCTCCCAGCGAGGACAGAGAGGCAATGGCTCTAAGTGGGCCTGAAATGGAAAGGGTCAGAAATGAAAAGTAGGGTGGAGGGTGAACAAGGAGATAGCTGGAGGTATTTACCAGGAGTGGACGTGGGGTTTCGCCGAAAATCAACATGCTAAATTTGTACAAGACTGAGCTGCTTCACAAGAGAATATGTGAGGTCTGATGTTGGAAGCAGCCACCAAGAGCATCCCCACCACCACCTCCTGGCATTCACAACCCTCTGTAGTCCCTCCCTCCTTGGCAGTCATAGGCTATGGAAAGCCAGGCTTACAGCTTCTGCCCTGGGCATGCCCTGGACTCTCTGGAACCACCTGCTCTGGGGAAACCCATGTTATGACCATCCCATTGGGGAGATCCACAGGGAAGACACTGAAGCCACCAGCCCGGTGAGTGAGCTGGTGGCCCCTTAGGCCCCAAGCCCTCTTCAAATACCACAGCACTGACCCATGGACGACCCACAGCCTCGTGAGAGACTCTGACCCAGAACCATCAGACTAAGCCAGCCCTGGCTTCCTGGTCCTCACACTGAGTGAGACAATGCATGTTTGTCATTGTCTGCTAAGTTTTGGAGTGACTGGTGGCCGGGCAGTAGATAACCAACACACCTGACAAGGTAGTGAGAACTCTGCCACTGGAAACAGCCAATCTGAGCATAGACGGGTCAGGAGTGTGGAAGAGACGCTCGTGAGGAATCTGACATTTTCATGAAACGGTGCTGGTGACTGGCCTGCACGAGGCTGCTAAGGCCACATGGCAAAGTTGCACAGACTCTGTGGTTTCAAAAGCAGAAGTGTGTTTCCTCCCAGTTTGGGGCTATACGACTGGGATCAGGTGTCTTAGAGCTGGCTCCTTCTGAGGGAAGGAGTGCAGGGTTCTGGGCTGTGGGAGAGGACGGACTGTCCAGCGCTGTGCATGGCTGTCTTCTCCCTGCATTTTCACACTGTCATCCATCTGTACCCATCCACATCCAAACTCCCCTAGTAAGGACACCAGCCACATGATGGGATTAAGGTCCAGCTCCATGGCCTCATTTTAACTTGATTGCTTCTTAAAGCCTCTGTCTCCATGTATGGTCACATTCACAGGAACTAAGGGGCAGAATGTTGACACATAAATTGGGGGGAAGCCAATTCACCCCACAACACTTCCTCACTTTGTACCCGCCAATGCACCTGCCTCATTTTTAGGTGAGGAACAGGAGGCCGCATGAATAGGGACCCCCATCCAGCGTTCTAATGAATGGCACATCCCAAAGTCACCATGTGCAGAAGGGCCCTCTCAGAGCTGTTTTGTGACTTTGCCCAAAAAGAGGGCAAAAGAGTAAAAAGAAAGACAGCCTTTCCATTGCCATTCATTCACACTTGCTTTTCAAATAAATGCTCTTTTCGGCCACAGAGGGTGACATTCAAAACTGAAGTCATCCTGGTGCGTAATCTGTATGTATATGAAGGATTTTTCTTGTTGGTGGTTAATATCAAATCTATAATACTCCTTCTTGTATCATTATTGTTCTTCTAAATGTGTGCCTGGAGGCTACTCTGTGATAGCCACCTACAAAATTTAGAACAAATGTGCTTCTGTAGCTGTTCCAATTATTCAAATGTGAGAGAAATATACACCTTCCTGAAAGATTAAATTTCAAAGTAGATCTTTTTATTTTTTCCAGCATTTGAAATTTACCTTTGAATGGCTATAAAAGATACAAGTCTTTCCTTTCCCTAGATCTAGGCAAAGGAAGAAACCCTTTAATGCCTGTAATGATTAGATTGCTCTGCAGGTTGCCAGGATACTTGGGAGCATGTGCTTTACTGCTGGTAGTAAATGACCGTGTCCACCAAGGCAAAGACTGAATATGCAGAGGGGGAGATGCCGTGAGAGAGCCAACCCCTCTGAGCATGTTTCTGCAGCCTTCCTGCTGATGTGACTGTCCTGTGGGACTGGAGTTAGAGGACCGCCAGATTAGTTTCCAGCACCCAAAAGGAGGATGTGAACTGGTTCTTTATAAGAGAAGGTGATAGTTACATAAATCTGGGAGAAAATAATGTAGGCCCTTGAAATAGCACAGGATTTGATTTTAGTAAAACTCTAGTATGAATCAAAACAGGAGTAAGGAAAGTGACTTACAGGAAATGTAACTTCTGCTACTTAGGTTTTCAAAATCTGGACCAGAATTTGGCAAGAAGTGAGAAATTAAGTCCCTTCTACTTCTGGATGCTGAAACCTCTTCCCAAGGTCCCTAAGCCCTGCCTCCCTCCCCCATAACACACATAGACAGTGTGTTTTATGTGGCAGGCAAGTGCTAGGGGCTAGAAATAAAAACAATAAGAGGGCATCTACCTTTAAAAAAATCACAGAGAAGAGAGGGAAACGTGATTTGCACATATCTAACTATACATTTAACAAATAATGAATTAAATCTTGTTATAGGCATTGAAATAAATGAGGGAACAAAATCAACATCTTTTGGGCCTCATAAATGGATGTAATTCAGGCTGTACACTATTAAAGGTTACAGAGGACCAGAGCGTGGACACTGATGTGAAACTGGGGGCTGGAGATAGCTGGCTACTGATTTATTTAACACATTTTACAAACCCTGGGTGCCTCATATATGTCCAAAACTCTGCCAAGTACAGTAATAGGTAAGAAAGGCCCTGTTTCTGCTTTGCAGAACTTAGATTCTAGCTAGGAAGATAAACAATTAAGTAAGTAATTAAAACGAAGTATTACTAAAACAATAAATCAATACAATTAAGTTTAAAGTTCATGTAGGAAGTCATGATTATTAAAATAAAATTAAATGACGAAGAGCCTAACATTCAAAATGTTCGTTATTATAAAATTATAAACACACAAGTTGTTTTACTTGTGTGTAGAGGAAACTTATAAACAATAGGACATTTTGATGATTTCAGGAGCAAAAAGCTTAGCACGGGAAGTTGTGATGGATCATTTAACCTTGAGTTAAGCACAAGGTCCTTGTTCTCTACTTCTGTGGACTCCTATTTGTCCAGCCTAGGCTAATTTTTCTCTCCTAATTTCACTGTCTAAGAGAGCTCATTAAGAGAGTTACCTGATCAGACTAAATGTTTCTTTCCTTAATCCATCTCATTACACTTTCAACACCCCCAGTACTGGCCTAAACATTTGAATTTCATAGCTCCATTAATGCAAATAGAATCTCATCAAGGTCTCAAGATTCCTAGGAGAGCTGGCATTGAATGTCTTCATTTGAATGCATAAGATAGCAGTATCCCTTTGCATATTTCCCTTGTTTACAAGGATTTCTCCGTCAGAGGTGAGATCATCAGTGCTATGCAAAATGACTAAGTGTGTTTCAGATTCCCTAAGTGCTTAAATGAAGCAAGATCCCTTTATTCAACTTCAGACATGTCCAATAAAGTGTCCCTGATAAGATGAAGAAGACATGGAGTGGTGACCTGCACAGAATTATTAACATTCAAATGTAATAGATACTCAAGTCAGAGGGAAGGAGAACCAGGGGAGAGCAAAAAATAAATAAAGAGGGAGAGGGCCCTGCGAAAAGCACAGAACCAGTAAGAACCCTGTGTTACTCTGGAAGAGAGCCAGGAGAAGACCAGATTGGAAGGAGGCAACATGGATTTTAATCCTCGTCTCAGTTTTACCAGCTAAGAGACCTGGATGGAGTCAGTAAATATGTCTTTGTTTTCCTTATTCAACTGAA
The DNA here is from genome assembly GCA_963574575.1 of Galagoides demidoff. NCBI lineage: Eukaryota > Metazoa > Chordata > Mammalia > Primates > Galagidae > Galagoides > Galagoides demidoff. The sequence continues at coordinate 30,953 of CAUYQV010066523.1, forward strand.
AAATAGGGAAAATAATCCTAGCTTCAGAGGTGCAGCGAAGACTCTGAGAGACAACAGACTACATGAGCGCTTTCAACAGTGTGTGGTATGAAGAACCACAGGTGCAATCAACATAAAATTCTATTAGGATTTATGTAAAAAACTCACTGCTAATAAATTCAAAAACATAGGTGTAATGGACAATTTTAATAATAATATAAATTTTTAAAAATTAACCCAAGAAGAAACAGATAAAATAAGTTTTAAAAAATTTTTTTTTTGAATCACAGTCTCACTATGCCACCCTCAGTATACTGCTATGGCATCACAGCTCACAGCAACCTCAAACTCTTGGGCTTAAGTGATTCTCTTGCCTCAGCCTCCCAAGTAGCTGGGAATACAGGTGCCCACCACAAGGCCCAGCTATTTTTGCGTGCAGTTGTCATTGTTGTTTAGCAGGCCTGGGTGGGGCACAAACCTGCCAGCCTTTGGGTATGTGGCTGGCACCCTTCTCACTGACCTATGGGCACCAAACCAAGTTAAAAATTATTAAAGAAATTGAAATAATATTCAAAAGTCTACATATACACACCTCAACACTCACACAAACACATACAAAAAAATCAGGAGTTATTTCTTTGTTATACAAACTAAAATAGGAGATTTTAAAATGGCTATAAAACACTCAACTCATTATGTGACTATTATGAGCTTCATATCAGAATTTTAAAAAGAGTGGTGCAAGAAAACATAATCAGAAATCAATCTGATTAGGGACAAATAAGCAAATATTCTAAATAAAAACACAAAAAAATTATTTTCCACAATGTATTAAAAATACATAATGACCAAGTGAGACTTCTCTAAAAAACACAAAGATGCTTCAGCCTCAAAAATCAATTTTAATAATTCTCCATATTGCAGCCCAAAGAAGAAAAATCTATAATCATTTCATATGATGTAAAAAATGATAAAATTGAATACTTATGGTTAAAAACACATTTAGAAGGCTGGGAACAAAAGAGATTTCCACAGCCTGGTAAGTGGTAACTAACAGAAACCCAGAGCAAGCACCATAACTAATGGTAAAACTTTAGATACATTTCATGCAGAAACAAAACAAGAAATAAAGGAAATTTTTACCACTGCTTTGCAACTTTACACTGAAGATTCTACCTAATACAATGAGAAACACTTCTTTAAAAAATAATTAAAAATTAATCAAACTGTCTTTCAAATCATACACACTTATTTGCAAATAGTATGGAATCTCTAAGAGAGTTGGCGATGAATGTATGAAAGATACTTTTGAAAAACAATAACAAATAAGAGTGACATGAACAAGGTGGAAGACTAGAGGTGCCTGACACTCACCCTGCCACAGAGAAGAACCAGAACAACAGCAACAAAAGAAAAAGTACACCTCAACCAGAGCGTCTAAGGGGGAACACGGGAATACCGCGAGGAATGATGGAAAACCTACAAAGCACATAAACCCAGAAAAGCAGCATTCAGAGAGAAGGGAAGTTCCCTGCTTCGGTGAACTCATCTCCCCAACCAAAATCAGCCTGGAGCCAGGAAGGACTTCTTGTTGTGTGGAAAAGGTTAACAAGAGAGCCCCAGCAGCCCCATTATCACCATGGGTCCCTGCAATCCTTGTTAAAAGAGAGTTCACACTTTTCACAAGCCCTGAGTCCAGTTTAAGGACATTCCTTGAGTCCACACAACCATATTGCTCCAGACAAGGTGCCCCCATTGTGTTTCCCTGACACCCTAGAGTGAAACTGCTGCAGAATATCACCACTGTGAATGGGAGTCACTGCTAGCTGAATCCCCCTGGGTGTTGATACACCATACGTCCCCATCCCTGAGACCTCACTGTCATTCAACCATGCTTATACAATTGGCTGCAACACCACAATCCCAGCTACATAAAGCCTACACTGAGATGAATGGCCCAACACCAACACAGAGCCCTGAACCCCACGGAATAGGCAGTCCTGCACAATGGGGAGCCACCCCATGACCAGAAGAACCACCACATTTACCATAAGTGCCCCAAAGCCTAAGGACCAGCTCACTCAGTGGCAACACTCTAGCAGTCATACCACTGCCTCCAGGTCTGCACCCTAGGCCCCTCTGGTACTAATATATACTGCTGATGTTGGCTACAGCTAAAAAATTGTTTGAAAATTACACTTATGTGTCCACCCACCCAGAACCAAAGCCAATAACTTATACAATCAATATCCTAGGATCTATCTATAGGGAAAAGCTTTCCCTACAAAAGCTATTCCATAAAATTAGAAGAGACAACTATCCCAACAGATGCACACATATCAACACAAGGACCCAAGAGACATGAACAAACAGAAATGTGACCCTTCATAGGAAAACAATGGTTCTAGAGTAACAGACCCCAAAGGAAAGGAAATATGAGAAATTCCTGAACAGGAATTCCAAATAATGTTATTACAAAAACGCAATGAAATAGAAAAGAATACAGAAGGACAATTCAACAAAATCAGAAAAACAATTCATAAGTTGAATGAAAATGAACAAACATATAAATATTATAAAGAACTAAACAAAAATTTTGTACATGAAGAACTTAATAAATAAAATTAAAAATACAATTTAGCATAAACTAAATCAAGTAGAAGAAAGAATTTTTGAACTTCAAGACAAGTTTTTTGAAATAACTCAATCAGATAAAAGAAGAAGAAAAAGTTATTTAAAAGAATGAAAAGCTTAGGCTTGGCACCTGTGGCTCAATCGGCTAAGGCGCCAGCCACATACACCTAAGGTGGCGGGTTCGAATCCCCAGCCCGGGCCCGCCAAACAACAATGATGGCTGCAACCAAAAAATGGCCGGGTGTTGTGGCGGGCGCCTGTGGTCCCAGC
>CAUYQV010066524.1:0-56593 GCA_963574575.1 Galagoides demidoff
TTGTATTAGATCATCTACTACCTTCATATTAGGATTGAGTACAATGGATTCTTTTTTTTTTTTTTCCCAGTCTTTGGCCTGGGCTGGGTTTGAACCTGCCATCTCCGGTATATGAGGCTGGCGCCCTACTCCTTTGAGCCATAGGTGGCACCCTGAATTTCTTCTTTATTGTCAGACCTATCTCATGAGATGAGCTTATTTGTTCCTGAAGTACACTCTTTACAGCTTCCTTTGGTGAAAGTGTGTTGGTAGTAAACCTTTTTCTCTCCTTGACTATATTTTTTATCTACCAATATCTGTATTTTATTCTTGTTATTGGATGGAAGTTTAGGGAGTCAGGGATATGATTATAGACTGACCATCGTTTTTCCTGAGCCCTTTGTAGATATTACTCTACCAGATTGCTATTGAGAAGCTGGTGACCGTCTGTTACCTATTGTACAAATACATTTTTCTAACTCTGGCTGCATTTTATATTTTCATATTATCACTGGTATTTTGACATTTCACTACTTACCACATACTAAAGTGTGGATTTCCTTTTATTTGGTCTTATTGGTATTGTGCTTTCTGGACTGAAGATAATGTGTCTTTCATGGAGTCTCAAAAATGCAAAGCTATTTTATTTTGTAAGTCAATTATCTCTGTTTCTATGTTTTTTTCTTTGTTAACAGCAAATAGATGCATATATGTCCTTATCATTCTATTCTTCAAGTATCTTATACTTTTTTTCATTTCAAGTGTGTATGTTTTTAGTTTCTTCAGATCTTTCTTGAATTCTCCAATTCTTTTTTCAGCTTTATCTAATCTACAGCTTAACCAATCCACTGAGTTTTGAAGTTCAAAATTTATCTTATTCATTTATGAACAATTTTTTGAATTCATTTTCGAATGTTCCTGATTAATTTCTTTTCTTTTTTTTTTGAGGCAGAGTGTTACTATGTCACCCTCGGTAGAGTGCTGTGGCATCACAGCTTACAGCAACCTCAAACTCCTGGGCTTAAGCTATTCTCTTGCCTCAGCCTCCCAAGTAGCTGGGACTACAGGTGCCAACCACAATGCTTGGCTATTTTTGTTGTTGTTGTTGCAGTTGTCACTGTTGTTTAGCTAGCCCAGGCTGGGTTGGAACCTGCCAGCCTGGGTATATGTGGCCAGCACCCTACATACTGAGCTACGGGAGCCACCACCTGGTTAATTCTTGAAAGTATCTTGTTTCGTGTTTATTTATTTATTATTATTTTTTATTAAGTCATATATACATAGATCATGAATACATTTATGCCTTTGTGGGATTCAGTGTGCTGATTATTAATACAAATTGGAGTGTTTACATCCTAATAATTAACATAGCTTTCACCTCATTTACTTAATAACAGTGTTGAGACATTTTTGTTCAAGACTTGATAGATTTCACTTGTACCCTTGCAATATGCTCTACAGGTGTGGTCCCACCATTACCCCCCTCCCTCTACTGAACCACCCCACTCCCCTTCTTTTTCTCCTCCCCTTCCATCCTTCATCCTGGGCTATAGTTGTGATTCATCTCTCTTGTGAAAGTTTGAGTGATTATAAATTGATTTTATAGTAGTACTGAGTACATTGGATTTTTTTTTTCCATTCCTGAGATACTTCACTAAGAAGAATATTTTCCAGCTCCATCCATGTAAACATAAAAGAGGTAAAGTCTCCATCTTTTTTTTCTATTTCAAATAATTTTATTTCCCCCAAAACATTTAAAACATACTTTTAGATAACTTGCGTATGATTCTTCCCACATCTGAAGGCCCGTGTTCTGTTTTTCCTGACTCATTATCAGTGTTGTACTTAATTGTGTTTTGGTAATGTTCAGTTGTATTCTTCCCTTTGGCAGATATTAATTTGTGGAGATACTAAGGAATACAGGTTAAGGAAATGTTTCTCTAGATAAGATTTGTGGGTCTTTTTTCCTACCAGATTTCCTGGGCCACTAACAAGCCCAGAAATCTGTAAACATTAATTTTGCTCACAGTTCACTAGACTGCAAAGATAACTATTTCAGCCCCTAACCCCTGTGAAGGTAGTATTGTCCTCATGAATTTCCAGGGCAGGCTAACTTTTTCTATCTATCAAAGTTTAAGGGAAACCGGTGCTTCGGTTACTCTCTCCAGGTGGTTGAATTTTTTTCCAACTTATGTTCTTATTGAGGGAATCTTCCTTCAAGTAATCCAGCTTTCTGCAGGACTCTCAGATTTGACTTACTTTGAGCCAGACTTAGGCTTTTTCACCTTCCCTGGTCATAACCATTAAAACCTAAGCATCTGGATTCCTGCAGTCAGAAGGTGGCCCTGGGCAGACTGCGGATTCAGTACTTGCATGCACTAATATTTAGACTCTTTTAGGATTTTTATTTTTACCTGTGAATTTCTTTTTTTTTCTTTTTCTTTCTTTATTTTAAAAGACAGAACCTCAAGGTGTCACCCTGGGTAGAGTACTGTGGCATCACAGCTCACAGCAACCTCCAACTCCTGGGCTCAAGTGAGTCTCCTGCCTCAGCCTCCCAAGTAACTGGGGCCACAGGCCCCCGCCACAATGTCCAGCTATTTTTTGGTTGCAGCTGTCGTTGTTTGGTGGGCTGGGCTGGATTCGAACCTGCCACCTTAGGTGTATGTGGCTGGCGCCTTAGCCACTTGAGCCGCAGGTGCGGAGCCACCTGTGAATTTCTTTGTTGCTTATCTATGTATTTTAAAGTCTGATTTGTTTTATCCAGAATTTCTTAGAGTTTATGACAGTAGGTTTTTCCAGAACAGGCAGATAATTGTATTGCTGAAAGTTGAACTTGTTGAAATTTATTACATTGAAATTTTATCCATTCTAATGACTATCATCATCAACTCAATGCTTGTGACAGTAAATCCCAAATCCATATCCTCAAACCTAAACTCTCATTGGTTCTCTTTTTTCCACAGGCATTTGGCAATATAAACTAGAACTTGGCTATTTCATTAGCTGTGAAAGCTTAAGGTGTCCAAAGTAGCATTTATCTCCTTCCGCAAATGATTCTCCTTTCAAATATTGCTATTTTGTTACTATAACATGTCAACATTATTCCTAGGTGTTAGCATGTAAACCTTGATGATACCGAATATGATTAATGCACTTTCATATTCTTTATGCCATTTGTCACTCTTCCTTGTCCTCTCCTCATCCCAATAGTTATAAATGACTATGTTTAATCTCTACCTAGAATACAAGGCCCTGACCACCTTACTTAAGATTAATTCCACATAATTTCAATGCAGCTGTCTGTATTAATTATCTGCCTTATGCAAGGTAATATGCAAGCTGCTATAGATTATGCAAAAGATATATTGGGCCTTCTCCTTGAAATCCTTGGTTTCATAAGACTAATAAGAAAGAGATTATTTACTAAATTCATATCTTACATTATTAACATTTAACGTCCTATTGACTAAATATAATTAATTGCCTATATATCTGGGTCAAGTAATAATGTGTGAGTGAGGACAAGATGAGAGATTTCAATGTTAGCTGGAGTTCGGAAGGGAGACTGAAGACAATACAAAAGAAAGCAGTTCTGAGAGATGGTTTCTGATGACATCATTTTTGGTACCTAGCTCTTGGCAGCCTTGAGTACAGTCTAGCTCAGGGGTCCTCAAACTTTTTAAACAGGAGGCCAGACTGTGGGCCCTGGGATGAGTCGGCTTCTAAGCAGGACAGGCAGCAGTGGCAAAAACACCCAGCGGGCCGGATAAATGTCCTCGGTGGGCTGCCTGTGGCCCGCGGGCCATAGTTTGAGGACCCCTGGTCTAGCTCTTTGAGCTCTTTGAGTTAATGAATTTCCTTCCTCCCTTTAATTTATTTCTTTAGTTTCTGGTTGTTAACTTCTTCTTCTTTATTTTATCTTTTAAAACCAAATCATTTATTTTATTCTAGCTATCTTCCCTTCCCCTTTGGAGATCTAGCTGAGGTTTAATTTCTGTAATAAAAGGATCCTACTTATCCATCTCTGGTGAGGTTGTGATCATGTAGTAACCTGGGATATTTGAAGGTTGTGATCATGTAGTAACCTGGGATATACTGAAGACTTGCAGCTTCCAAGGGAAGGGATCACACATGCCCATGGGAAAGTTCAGGCTTAGTGAAGACCTGAGAAGGCCTTAAGTTCACACCTCAGTCTGATACTTGGCCCAGAGACAGCCTATAGCAGCCCCTTCATCTATACTTACTACTGGCTCCTCAAGACTTGGTGCTCCCTTAAAAAGCCTGCCTTGACTCCTCTCACTGTTTTCTTCCTTTTTTTTGAAATCCATGACACTTATTTTCTACTTTTGTCAGATAAATAAAATAAAATACCATGTATCTAAATAATGACTATCTTCTACCTCTCATAATTCCTATCTTTAACGAACGTTTAATATAGAAAAGTAAATACCTTGTAGTCCTCCTTCTATTTTCCCAATAATAAACATAGTGTCTGATTCATAGTTAGTGCTTAATACATGTTTATTAGGGTGAATTTTGTGGACAGAGGATTGTTTTCTGGGAAATGAGGAAAAAAAAAAGTTGTTCAATCCTCCTGAAGCTGCCACTAACTTCAGTAAAGTCTGATTCAGTATCCGTATTTAGAAGACGATTTCTCTGAGCCTATATGGGTAGCCGAGAATGTTTTCTTCAAATATAAATATTTTTAGGATAAGAGCTATTTTTTCAAATTAACCTTCAAACAAAGAAACTAATTCTTGCCTAGCAATATAATTAAAAGTTCGTATTTTTGCTTTTTTCCAGGGAATTTGTCCTATCATCTGATTCATTAGTTTATTGACATTGAGTTTGTGTTTCCAATTTAACACTAGAGATATAGAGTTTTTTTAATATCATGAATTATGCATGATATGTTTTCTGTACTCTATGAACTCTGAAGAAATTATGCTTTAGATCTAGAGGAACACCTGTTTATGTTACTCATTGGTAGAGATTCTGTTATAGATGATACTACTGATCTGTTACTATGGAGGCAGAGATCATCTTTGTGTTTGTTCATTCTTTTGATATTTAGTGAAAGCCCAGTAGAAATAGTTGAATGTGATGGATGCTTAATAAACACTGGTTGAATAAATGAACAAAATAATGTATATTTATGGTAAGGTTTCTATAGGGTTGAATAAATGAACAAAATAAGGTAAATGGTAAGGTTTCTATAGGGCCTATAGGGTTTCTAATCTGGACCTTGTAATATACTATTTTTAGAATGACATTGAGATGTGGCTATGCAAGTAAATTTGCATCCCTATCTCAGAAAATTTATTTGCCATTCAGTAAGACAAGGTGCTAATGCAAACAGAGAAATAGGGCAGGGTCAAGGAAATATGGGAACAGAAGGCAGGTGTTTCACAGTACGGAAAGGTCCTTATTATATTGTGAAGTTTGTCAAGACCTGAGTCGTTGGAATGGCTGGCTTCTTACTATAGCTGTGCTGCTAATCACCTCTGTGATCTTGGGTGACGTGACATAACCTTCTTGGTCTAATTTCCTTATTTAAAGTGAAAGGGCTGAATTAATTTTAAAGATTCTCTTCCAGCTCTAATTTTATGTATTTGATAATGACTTCATGTACATTGTTTATTCAAACTCACTGGCCCACTGGCCATCTCTGCTCCACCCAGCCTGAGTAGATGGTTTTCAGGCCGGAATGAAAGCCCAGTGTGAGCAGAGCTTCATATTTTTTAAAGCTTCATATTTTTTTAAAAGAAGCCAGAAGTCTGGATTTTTATGTGAATTTCAAGCTTTAAAATGCGGGCTATAAAGTCAAATAGCTCTAAAACACTGTTCAATCCAAACAAAACACAACAGAGAGTTGGGCTTGGTCCCTGGGCTGTCAGTTTATGCTTCAAAGAGTTTTTTTTTCCTGGTCCTTACTATCTTTAATTCCTACTCTTCTGTCAGTGAACAATGGTTGCTGCATGTTGTTTTTCTGCTACTTTCACAAAGGCTAGATCAAGCCCAGTAGAGTCAGATCACAATCTGTTCAGGTTTCCTGTTTTAAGATGACATTGTAGTTGTGACATGATGAAAATGGTATTCCTGGTTAAATTTGAGTTTGTGTTTATAAGATGTAATATGGTTATTTTATATATGTCCTCATCAGAGAATTGTTACTTTATTTGGAAGAAAAGAGATACCTATAAAAGGCTTCAAAAGTACTATACCCAGAAATTCAGTAGAAACCTTCAGGTATATATCTATTTCTCACTTTTCATCAAAGAGAGAGAAAATAAAATGGACTCAGTAAGGGAAGAATGCTGTTTCATAACTAACTCAATTATATTTCTTCTACAAATTTTGTTCTTGGTGAGGTCATCTTAACTTAATTAAATTTTAATTGAATCGGAATGGTGTGGTAGAAAATCACATGGACATTGGAGTCAGACTTGGGTATGAGTTAAATTTCAATCACTAACTGAATGAACTTAAAGTTGTTAATCTCGTCTGCGTCTTAGATACCACTTTTACAAAGAGATAATACTACTCAACTTTGAGGTTTGTTGTAGGAATAAAAGTGACACATATACTGATGCAGTGTGTATAATAAATGATAGCCAAATGTAAACAAACTTTAGTATACGTATTTTTAGAGCCCCTGCTGTATAAAAGTTGGTTTCCTATAGAGGAAATAAACATGAACAAAGCATTATTCCTGTTCTCAAGGATCAAATGCTCCATTTGGGGAAATATTACTGTATCAGTTATTATAGATGCTAATATATGTTAACAAACAGCACGAGAACACAAGAGAAAGTTCTATGTTACCTCCTTCATGAACATTTCTGTTATACTTCTAATGGAAAATTGCTTGTGTCTTGGTTATGCAGTAGGAAGAAGTAGGTTTGAAGAGAGGCTAGGAAAGAACTTCCAAGAGGAAAAAAAAAACAGCATGAGAAAATGTATATTTTCTAGAAAGCAGAAAATGCTGATAGAAAATGATGGCAAAGAAAATGTTGGAAAGAAAGGTTTTAGAAACATGGTGACATTTGAAGACCTATACAGCTTCCTCATTACCAGATTTCACTAGTGATGGTTAAAGTCATACAAAAATGTAGTAAAACTAAAAATTGTGAAATCTACTTTCTAAAAACATCAAGAAATTTCAGCTAAGTTTCAAAAAGAGAAAAATAAATAAAGCATAGAAGAATGTCCTAAAACTTATCTTCCTATAAAGAATAGGTACTCTGTACTTGGAAAAGTAGAGATGAGAGGAGACTTTGGGTGGGGCACATGGAAGGGACTGTAGTTCAGAGAATTGGTCAGGGTGGGAGGTGACAAGAAGCACAACCCAGAAGATCCAGTGTTTTTAGATCATGGAGAAATGGAAGAAATTCTGCCTTAGTTTCTACTGTTCTGCAAAGGCCAAGTATGACTCACTTTCTTTCTTCATCCATAAGGACATATAAATAAGGGCAAATCACCAACATAAGAAAAAAATACAATAATTCGAGGGGATAACACTATCTTTTCTTGGATGAACAAAGGCAAATTTAGAGGTAGTTTCCTTCCTACTATTGACATGATTCAAGAAGTTGCCATAGGTATAAAAATTGAGGTAGCAGTTATGAAAGGGAATATTCTGAAACCAAGAAAGATTTCATAGGAATTTTGAAAAAGTGCTGAATTAAGTGGAAGCAGTGAAAAGTTGATTGGATACTCTGAAAACTGAATAATGATGTTTAAAACCGTGAAAACATTTCCAAGGACCAAGAGAATAACAAAATAAAATAAAATTCTTGAGAGAGGAAGAAAACAAAAAAAATTGAGCACAAATTTAAGGAAAAACCACATGTACAGAATGAAATTCTGTAAGGAACAGAGTGGTAGAACAGATAGAATAAGCAAAGAAATAAAAGAAGAAATTATTCTGGTTTAAAGAAAGAGCCAAATCTTTGAGACTTATTAAGACATATCACCAAGTATTCAGATAAATTTAATAGAAATATATTAATACCTAGTTATAGCCACTTGAAATTTTTAAAATTAAAGATGAAGTAAACTTAAAAAAACATAGAAGTTAATTGAAACAGGTTGGGTAGAAAATATTTAAGATAAAACTAGCATTGTATTTCTCCAAATTACTAAAGATAAACAAGAACAGAGAATGTGCAAAAGTGTTTTGAATTTTAAAAGCTTATTGCATAAAACTGCTATAAGCAACGAAATTGTCATAAATACATTTGAACAAGGAAAGAATATTTTAGATTTTCAGGGCCTATGAAAATATGTCGTGAAGACACACTTCATGAAAAAAGAAATTACTTGAACATAAATTCTGGGAAGGCAATGGAGAGTTATGACAAAATGATGAACTCAAGAATAAGAAAGTCATAGTTACGTTAAAAAAAAGATTTGGTGTTGAACAATAAAACTATTTGAATATATCAATTATTTGGGGGGGTGACAAAACATTTTGTGTTTAATCTTTGAAATAAAAGATGCATGGTAGGCAACTAATAATAATAGTTTGATCTAAAAACTCAACTCATATTCTATCAACAAAAACTGGGAGATTCATGGGGAAATGGAAGAGTGATTGAAATTATGTTATATCATATAGTTGTTGATTGAATAAGTGGATATTTTATTTTTGATCTAGTAACTAGAGATATATTTTTAAGGTAGAAGTTATTAGTTTATTATTGCTAAAAGAAATCATGGTATAAACCATCCAAATCAAAGAAAAAAGAAAAGTTTAGAGATTACACAGATAAATATCAAGATACAGTAATTAAATAAAATTAATAACTGTATATATTAAAATGTCAACAATAGTTCTAAGTTATCTAAGCATGGGATGTTTATGTATTTACTTATTTAAGCATGTTTATATCTTACATTTTATAATACAGATTCATTACATAATAAGAATAGGTAATTTATGCAAATGACATTAAACAAATATAATTATTTTTTAGTATGGGAAAATGCTTACCAATATGATATCAAAAGCAAAAAAATGGTGTTTCCATGTTTGTAATTAAGGACATATGTAGATATACTGAAATATCTGTTTATGGTAAAAACAGAGTTAAGATTTAAGTCACTTTTTATTTACGCTTTTATGCACACATTTCCTTCAACTACCAGGAATTATTTTAAAAATAACAACAACAAAATCATAAACAAATGCTGTAGAGAGAGCTCGGCTGGGGCTGCAGAATATCACCAGGCTGAGGGGTTTGGGTACATTGTCTGGTCAAGGAGGAGCCACTGGAGCTTTGAAGATTAGGAGAGAAGTTTTGCTATTGTTTAGGTTGGAATCAAGTAGAAAATTGACTGGAATTTATTGTAACGGTCTAGACAGGAAGTAATAAGGGCCAGACCTTGGTCTTAGCAGAAGGGATAGGAAACAAAAGAGGCATTTGATGTAAGACAAAGAAACAAGCAAGGGGACCTGGTGGCAGTGCAGAGGGTGCGGGAAAGAAAGAAGCCCAAGAAATGCGGAGTCAGAATTACTGGTATCAGCTGGGATTCTCAGCAGGGATAGACAGGCCAGGGAAGCAGGAAGAGGAAAAAGTTTAGGAAAAAGGATGATGGGATTGATATGAAATATACATTTCTAGTGCTGAAGAGAGATCACATCTTTGGAGTTTTTATGGGATAATAGCTGCAAATATGAACTTATGCTTTACCTAAACTTTACCTAGAAAGTCCTCTTTTGGACCTGTAATAAATAGTCTCATTGAATCATCCTTCTATTCCTAGATGGTACATGAGCAGAAGACACAGAGATTCCTCAGTCCCCTAAGGCTGACGATCTACACAGTGCCTGCTTCCTACCCTGTCAAGAGATTGGGAGCATAGTCCCAACTTTAGTGCCAAAGCCTCCACCTCGGTCGAAGAGTCCATAGGTATTTCTGACATTCCCAGCCAGAGGATGAATCTTTAGTCCTAATAAATCCTAAGGTCCCTATGCTGTGTTTGGCACTTAAGAGGGTTGGTATCTCCCATAGGGTGTGAGGAGTCCGCAGAGCCCAGGGGTGCTCCTCTCCCCTAGAGGCACTCTGACTTCTACACAGCTCTGAGAACCTGAGAGGCTGAAGCCAGTTCTCAGGGATTGCTCAGCCCTCTTTTTCCATCTGTCCTCCCCAGAGTGAGCTGTGCTGTTGCTGTGTTTCTCTTGGCTCCCAGGGTGGTCAGAAGGTGATTGTTTTGGAGGAGAAATTTGGGTTGAGGTAGGTTTTGGTGTCTACTCCGTGGGCCTAAGGCTCTTTGTGGTGAAAGAAAGGAGCAGGTAGGAGGAAGAAAAGATGGGTGGGCCACAGTATGGGGCTTTGATCATACTTTCACCATGAATCACATCACCCATAGGGGCTGTTCAACCCCACAGAGGGCAAGCAGAGGCAATGAGCATGGCAACTAAGGAGACTTAAAATCTGGGATTATTTTAATATTTTGGTTACTGGTGCTAATATGCTGAGCAAACTGGTAAGGGAAAAATTAGGCACAGATTTTTAACAAGGCTTCCTCCCAAACCACAATTAGAGGCTCACTTAAGGAATCTTCCCATCCCTTTGTGACTCACAGCAGACTGAAATCACCATTTCCTTTAGCAGCTTGTTGATGGGAAACACAAAAGGGAGGAGATGTATCACACTTCGGTCTACCCTGGTTTTCCACTTTATTGGCATGGTTCCTAAATAAACAAGACCAGTGTCCTCATGCTCCTTCTAATTCCGTGCCTTCTTCCACCTCCTCAGCACCACTCAGAAGCCCAGACAGCTCTCAAAGAGTAGACTTAACCATGTAAGTGGCTTTTGTGTCTCTGCCTCTGCATGAAGCCCTGTTTCCCTCTTTTAGCACATGGCCCCACATTTAATGGCCATCAGAGATTGGACCAAAGGGGAGGAACTGAGCCATTGTTTCCAGGCACTAGAAAGTAATGAAGGTACATGGCCTAAGATGCCACCTGGGACTGAAGATGGCCAAAGGAAGCCAGTCAAGATACAGAGGAGACAGAGGCCAAGATGCAGGTGGCCACAGTGCTCAAGGAAGACAAGAGTTGCCCCCATTTGAAACTCCCAGGTCCAGTTCTCATCTTCATGTGGCCCTACCCTTTTTCTATTCTAAGCTAACTGTGAGAGTTTCCATGCTTTCTTATAGTATAAATCTTCTGTACGAGCTAGACAGGTCTCTAGTCCTTGTAACAAATAATCACAAAGACACTTAGGTCAACTTATGCTTGGGAGAACTTCATCTTTTTTTGTTGAGATTCAACGATTGATTTTACTGCAGTGGTTCTCAACCTCCCTAAGGATACCACGACCCTTTAATACAGTTCCTCATGTTGTGGTGACCCCCAACCATAAAATTATTTTTGTTGCTACTTTATAACTGTAATTTTGCTACTGTTATGAATCGTAATGTAAATATCTGATATGCAGGATGTATTTAGGTGACTCCTGTGAAAGGGTCATTCAACCCCCAAAGGGGTCATGACCCACAGGTTGAGAACCACTGCTTTGCTATATATATAGATACTGGGGCAGGAGAGGTTATATACCTTGCCAAAGTCACTCAGGCAGCATATGGCATGTTTGGGTGAGGAATCTTGCCTTGAATTTTTTCTTTGGTTTATCCTCAAACTAAGTTCTTATCTACAACTCAGTGCCAAACTTGAAAATCTGATGACCTAAGTGGGAACGACAATTGTTGAAAATATCTGTTAGTCCCTTAGTAAAATGTGAAAATTCAATTTTTCCAGGGTAACTTTCTTTTTTAGTCAGTCCTTCCTCCCTTATTCTAAATGTGATGCTGCATTAGGGGACAGTGAAGAAACACTTTGTATGCATCTCCTTCGCCCTTCCGATTACACATCACTTGAATGGCTTTTTTGACTTGGCTAGAAACTGCTCCTTGAGAAAGCATGAGAATAAACATCATACTCAACCCAGTCATTTGGCAAAGCTATCAAAACATTTGAGCAGTCCACCAGAGCTCTCCCACTGACCTCTGGTCTCCAAATTCAGTCATTCTTCATAGGTGATTAGAGGCATGGAACCGTCTCCTTCACCCAGGGCCTATTCCTCTGTTGCTCTGATACTTACAGACATCTGGGGTGGGCTACCTGGACTACTCAGGAGTAATTCTCTACATATCAGTTGTGAATTATATGTAGTCCATTGTGGAATTATATTTAGTTTCCAGTATATGGTTGGCAGGCTCTCTCCAATTTGATTCCCATATAATTTTGGCTCACATGTCCAGATGTTACATTATATTTAAACCCTCATAGCAACCACGTAGATAAAATGGAAAAGGATTCAAATGATAACTTCAAGTTTTCTAATATTTCAGTTTGCAAAATGCTTTCACAGACATAACCTTACTTGCCCTCAAAAGCTCTATGGAATAGATTCAATTATCTACATTTTACAATACAGCACACAAGACTCAGAAAAGTTAATGACTTATAAATAGCAGAGTCAGCACCTAATCTCCAAGTCAACTTGGAGATTCATTCACTGGGTAAATATTTCTTGAGTACCTATGTGGATTAGGTATTGTGCTGTAACCCAGCTACACAGATGAAACGTCTCTTTCCATCTTGAGCGATCAGAGAAGACTTCCCAGTAGGAGTGGTATCCAAGCTGAAGAGGGAAGAAATGGTAGATATTATTCAAGCAAAGTGGGAGGTCTGGGAGCATTCCACAAAGACCATATTTTTATCTGTAAGCTATTCCAATGGATTTGGAAAATAGAAATTAGGCAAGGAATCCAAGACTTAATGTTCCACAATTGTGCAATCTCATATTTAAAAGATGAAGATATTCATCAATTAGATTCCCCTTTTCCTTTAAGATTCATAATAAATGTCTTGTTACTACCTTCTCAAGACCAAAGAAGGTTTGATACAATTTAAGATAGCCTTTTTGTTTATTTTCACATGTTGATAACTGTTTGGCAATCTGGTATATTTTTGCTATCTCATTCCTAATTGAAGGAGTTTTTACTGTGTCCTTTGCACAAAAACACTGAGGTTGCTTCCCCTTTTGAGGTTACTTTACAAACACTGGCACTTACTTTCCCAAAAGCCAAGTGGCGTGGGTTGCTCATCCAGCAGCCCTTAGAAAGAAGGATGCTGAGTGCTGTAGAAAAGACTGTTTCTGGTATTCCACAGAATGTGTAGGCAGAAGGGAAATGACTCCAACCATCTAAGCAAAGTCCTAATACCTGTTACTACACACAGAATATCTCTTGACATAGTAGAGACCACAGGAAGGACCAAAAGACATCCTGGTTTAGATGTATTAGAAGTTGACTTAGTCAGTCCCCAGGTTGGCAGTTATCAGAAAACCAGAAAGGATATAATCCTTTGATAAGTCATTAAGTTTTTGGAGTGTAGTTTCATCATCTTCCTGATGAATCCCATATCCTACTGGCTTTGAGGAGCGTCAACACCCAAACAATGTAATAAACATTGCGTTTGGAGGCAGAAGCATATTCCCAGGGGTGTGGCTAGCAGATAATTTACAACAGAGCCCTGAGAGCGACACTAGAAAGAAAGAGCAGGGAATAATTTCCAGACTGGGTTACAGAGCTGGCCTCGATTGGATTACATGAAACATGTACAAGGAGGAAAAAACCTACGCCACTTACACAGGCAGGAGAGTTAAGAACATTGTTAAAAGTCTGTCTTCAATTATCATTCTGATAGTTATTTCTAGGTGAATTAATTTGTTGGCAGTAGCAGAGTTGGCAATTCGCAAGGGGAAATCTCATGCCGATATCCTTAATTATAGGTTATTTGAAGAATACGGGTGTGGGCAGAATCTTGCTGCTGACTGAGTAGCATGGAAAGCTATATATCAGGATAAATGAATTAATTTATAAGTGAATAATTAAGGCATGCAAAAACACTTTACTGTAACTATTACAATATAATTGTTATTAAAATTAATAAGTCTCTGTTCTTTGAAGGAGTTCACAGGTTAGATGGGGAGACATGTAAATGAAGGAACATTATGGTATGATTTACGGTGCTTGGGTAGAGTTTTAAATGGAGTGCTGAGACAGTATAAAAGGGAATAAGTATCTCTGCCTGGAACAGTTGGGGAAAGCTTCCTGGTAGAGGGGATAGTTGATCTGGGTCATGGCAGATGAATAAGAGTTGGCCAGAATGAAGAATAAGAAAGTATTTTCCAGGTTAAGGGAAATACCTGTTTTCCTATATATCTCTTTTCACCAACTCTTGTTTAAGTCAAATATGTTATTGGAGAACATTTACCGTTGTCATTGTCAAGGATAAGCTGATACAAGTTAGAGTCCTGAGGAGAGAACAGCGTAGTCCAATAGAAATATAATGTGAGCCACAAATGCAAGCCACAGATGTAATTGGAAAATTTATAGTAACCACATTTTTAATAAAGTAAAGAAAAACAGTTGACATTAATTTTAATAATATATTTTATTTAACCTAATATATCCAAAATATTTTCATTTCAACCTGCAATCAATATGAAAACATTTTAGTGTGGTATTTTACATTCTTGTACTAAATCATTGAAATCTGTTATGTATTTTATATTTACGCACATTCTAATCCAGGCTAGCAACATTTTAAGTGCTCAATAGACAGATGTGGCTAGTGGCTACTAGCTTGGACAGCTTAGAAAACCAGCTGGTTAATTTAGGGTAGTGGGAATAGGGATGGGTTGGGATACTCCCAGGGAGAGAAAAGCCAGGAATTGGTGCACCGGGAGTGATGGGGGTGGGGGTGGGGGTAGGGGTGGGTGTGTGGCACAGGGACTGACAGTGCTTAGCAAGAGCCCAGATGATGAGTTTTGCTTGTTTTCTGATTTTATCCAAACCTGGCCAGCAGGGTCAGTGCTGGTGTCTGCTGCTCCACCCGCGGAAATTAAGTCCAAGTCAAGTCTGCCTGGGAAAATTATCTTTTTTGCCTTCCCTTTATTATTTTATTTTAAAAGCCCACAGGCTACTCTTCTTAGCACCTAATAATGTCTTTCCCAGCTCTCTTAGGAAAGAAGGCCCTGAAGTTTCCCTCACATACTAGCCCCAGTGGACCCTGTCTCCATTCCAGAGAAACATTGCCCAGAAATGAGCTCACAGACCTTCTCATCATGGCCAGAGGCGAGTAGCACTGTCTGGGACACCAGGAGCAGAGGTCAGAGGCAAGCTCAACTTCCCTGAAATAATGTGCTGATATTTCCATGGGTACAGACCAGCCATAGAGGGTGCCTAAAACTGACTCAGCTCTGGCTGCATCAGAGGGAATGGGCCCTTGAAATTCCTTAATCTCATTGTCTAGAATGGCCATGGGAGCCAGTGATTGTGGACTTTCCCTCTTGTGTGCTGGCCTCCTGTTCCTGTCTGACCCCAGGGTTTCTGCCCAGACATCTGGGCCTCATGTCCTACTGATGCTTATTAAAAAGAAACAGTAGATAGGATGCCATTGCACTTGACCTGGTCAGTTTCTCTGAGGAAAATTCCCAATTATGGGTTAACTCCTGCAAGTTCAGGGGAATCTACTCAAGACATGGCTGTAGCTGCTGGATGTATAATTGACACAGTAGGAATTCAAAGAAATTAAAGAGTAAATGAGGTGCCATTTGGTCTCAGTCCTGGGCTAGTCCTTACAGCTTATGGGAGTTGCCTGCGTTGTGCATGGATGCTAAAGGGCTATTTGAAGGAAATTGGCCATTTCTCATTATCCTTTCTGGCAGTAGATAACTCAGGCTCTCATGAAACTTGCTGGGAATGATTAAAACACAGACACATTCTCAAGAAGATGCCCTACACTTTTTGATGAAAAGCCAAGTCAGATAAGAACAAATGTACCAAATAAATTTTGTTTAGATTACGTCATCTTCATCATCACCTATTACTGTCGTCATCTCCATTTTTGCACCTTTCCTGGGTTTTATATATTTTGTTTATTTCATCACAGAGCATATTGTTCCAGAATTTGCTTAAAGGCTTTTAGGCAGCCTAGTCCATCAGAAGATAATGTGTGTGTGTGTGTGTGTGTGTGTGTGTGTGTGTGACGCACACACAAATATGCAAGCTCAGTCTGTGTTTGAGTACAGGTAAATAGATAAGACAAGCCATTACTAAAATCATTATGGCCTAGGTCATTACCCATAATACCATCTGCTGGTATTTTATCAAGCCTCTTTCTATTAAAGAACCATTCAATTACTTCTTGTAGGAAGCTTATAAATCAGCCTATATGACAGATAAATAGGACACCAAGTAACTTTGTTTTAATTTTCTCTGCTACCATCCGGTGTCACTCAGTCTATTTATTTACTGATAGCACTTTAATTAAAGATATCCTACACCTGGTCTTGTCAGTGGATTTGGGGGAAAAAATGGAGAACTACAATACTGGAATGGGGGATGAAATCCATGTGGTCTAGTGCTACAAGGAAATTCATAACATGATTTAAAATATATACTATATACTTCCCTCTAGTGAAAAGTGATTTGTTTGTTCATTTGAAGAAGTAACTAGAAGTAGAGAGGCTTTTGTATTTTCATTTGCTTATGGGACGTTACTTATAGACTCTCATTTGAAAACCAATTAACACATTTTCCAGGGTAAGGGGCCTGTGTTGTTTTTGGTATGTATCACTGTATATTACACAGAAGTAGTTACATCCTCTTTGCCGTCCCAATCTTCCCCATACCCCTACCATTTACCATGCCTTCTGTGCTAGTTATTACTGCTCAGGGAGTGGCCTGTATTGTACAAGGATGCCTTGGGCGTAGCTGGGGCTGGCCCAGCGAAGTGGCCATCCTAAGAGTCGAGCTCTGTACTGCTGGAGCTAGACAGGTGTTCTCAGACAAGACACCATGAGACGCTAAGCCTCGGGGAACTGACTTAGTCAAAAATACTGAAAATAGGGTCAAGGACCAAATTTCAAGTGGGAATGAAAACAAAACCTAGATCTGGAGGGGCCAAAGGTGGGGACTAATGTTAAGAGCATATAGTTAAGAGTCTGGGACTAGACAGATAAAATCAAACCACACAACTGGTAAAAGCAGGATTTTGAAAATAAACTCTTTTTTTTTAGTACAAATTGAGAGTTATTTGCATAACACCATCCTTTCTCTTCTTTGAAAAACTAAATCTTAGGCTTTGGTCAAGTCATCGGACCTCTTGTTTCCTAGGTGAAAACACAACCTCACAGGGTGGTTTTACTTGTGAAGAAGTTCTGAAAGCACCGTGCAGATGTAAATCATTATCATTAGATAATTAGTCACTCCTCCGGAATACTCAGAACTGCATTAAGAAAGGAAAAGAAAAACAGCTATGTCTTTGCATGGCCTAAACAGCCATAGGAATAGATACAAATCTAGGATATTAGTGAGTAACTTCATTTTCATATTACCAAGTTTTGATGGAATGTTTTTCATGGACTCAGATTGTTAATTGATTGAATTGACTGGTTGTTAATTAAATCAAAGCAGCTGAACCAACTCTATATAGACACATCAGAAACATTCCTTTCTGATGATCCTGGTTCCTCCAGGGGTTTAGAGTTTGTAGCAGGGAAAATACTGAAAATCAAGTTTGCTTTGGCTCTCTGTGGGTGAGCAACTGATGTCTCATGAAGAAGTTCACCAAAGAGGCTGTAACGGTTCTACTGATTGGGCAGCTTCTTCTGTGATTATTTGCTTATCTTCTGTGGTTGCCATAAAGAAAACATAAAAGTCCACTGGGAAGGACACGGCTTGATATTTAAAATGTAGTTAATACATTTCTTCTTCTGTTGGATACAGACTAAATTTTCCTTCCCATGAAAAATTAGTATGATTTCTTCCCATAGATAATTGAGAATTGTGTAACTCATGTTTTGAGTTTTGCTTTAATTTCTAGGATGTTCTGATGCAAAATTTTGGTTAACATAAACTGATTATGCTATACACCTATGCTTACATGCTTATTATATATTTGTTATTCAATTCCTTCCTATTTCTTTAATACTTATTTTTATTCGTATTTTTTATTGATTTTACTTTCCTAAAATATATAGTTCTTTTAAAAAAGTGAATCTATTTCTTAAAAGCTGGCTCAAGCCCTCTGTAGTAAATAGACATTTAAACAAACAATTAGTAAAATTTGAACTGTATACATAAGACCCTAGTCCATCTATGTGAAAAATAGAATAGTTTAGTCATGTAGTGTTTTATTTTGTCAGCTGGCTTTTAGAAACATCAAAATAAAAATAATTTTTTCCCCTTTCCTCTCTGGCTAACAGAATCCTACTTGTCCTTCATGACCCAGCTCAAGTTCTGCTTTCTTCATGAAGTCTTCTTGGCTGTTCTAACCAAATGACTCTCTTCTTGGAATTTCCATAACACTTCCAGTGCACAGTTTAGTATTTAGTTATGCTGCCTTGGGTTTTTCCTTCATTGTTTCTGCCCTAGCCGTACTGGGTCTGCTTATTATCCCTGGACTCTGCCTCATGCCTGCCCTGTGACTTTTTTTTTTTGTGGTGGGGACAGAGTCTCAAGCTGTCGTCCTGGGTAGAGTGCCTTGGTGTCATAGATCACAGCAACCAACTCGGGCTTAAGTGATCCTCTTGCCTCAGTTTTTTTTTTTTTTTTTTTTAGTAGAGATGTAGTCTCACTTTTGCTCAGGCTGGTCTCAAACTTGTGAACTCAAGCAATCCATCTACCTTGGCCTCCCAGAGTGGTAGGATTACAGGTGTGAGCCACCACGCCCAGCCCCAACTGTGACTTTCCTCTTAGAGTTTCCACCTGTCTGAAATGGCCTCTCCTACCCTCTTCTTATCAGATTTTACCAGGGTCAGATCAAATAAGTTTTGTGTCCCATGATGCCTGCATAGCTCAAATCAACCAGAGAGAACTCTTCTAAATTCCTAGTGCCTACCATCTATGTCTCAGGAACTATTCTCATAGGTATTTTTGGATATCTCTCATATGGTCCTTATAAACCGGTCTTTAATTATTTAACTTATAAATTTAACTTAAGGAACTGTGGGAAATAGGTGGTTATTGGTAAGATGCCCATTTACGTCTACATTCTTATGACAGTAGTTCTCTAGATTAGCTTTGCATCAGAATCACCTGCAGTGTTAAATCAATACAGATATACAGGTCCTAACCTAGACCAGTGATTATCTCTGGGGTTTTGGACTGGGTACTCATGTTTTAAATTAGCTCTTTATTTTGAGGCATGGCAAAATATAAGAATCACTGGTGTATGAAGAGACTTATGGAGAATCTGGAAGAGTTTATAAAACCTCTAAGTGCTTATGTTTAGACTTTGCTAGAAAGTTATAAGGAAGTCAGTTACCCCATAAGATGGAATTACACTTACGTGGTTAAAGGAAAAGTTTAACTCAAGAAAAATGTAGATCCTTGATATTTGGCTGGATAATAAGACCCTTTTCATTGCATGTTTACCATCTTTTTGATCTCTTTAAGTTCTGAGTCTTTTCTCTTATTGTTTACAACAAAAAAGAACAATGAAATCTATACTACCATTACTTGGATGCTCACCTGAGGGGTTTAGGATTTGTCCATAGCTAATCCTCCATTATTATGTCTAAGACTTTTATTAGTCTGACCCTTGGTTGCAAGTGATGATGTTCCAAATGAAATAGTAATCTTTTAGATGGGAATATATAGGTTATGGTAAAACAGGTTGACTGTCCACCATTGCTCCCTTCTTATGGGAACTCCACTGTAGTCATTTCCAAGGATTCCTACAATTGGGCATGACAGGGTGACTGGGCTCTGCCAATGGAATGAGGGCAGCAGTGGCTGAGAGGTTCACAAACTCCTCCTATGGGCAATGCTTCTTTTTTCTTTCCCATTTTGACCCTGAATAGAAAAGGCTCCAAAGACCAAAAAGAAGTGGCAGCACAGGCTGGAAGGAACCCAAGTCCCCAAAACACCACTACCTTAGAATAGCTACCTGAAGGAGTTGCACAACCAGTATGGAGTATGTGAATAGGATAAAAGATATACTGTGTTAAGCCACTAAAATTTTGGAATGCTATTAACCATTTGAATACATCTGGATATCTCACATAATAGAAAAAAAAAAAAAGACCAAAACATAAGACAGATTGTTACGAAATCAGGCTTCTTCAGAAACAACTGGAACCACGTTAAACTGCCTTTACCAATATGTGCTTACTTGTTTCTGGAGAGCTTTATTAAATCATTCTCTTCTGATCAGTGAAGAGAACAAGAAAGATCATGTGCCATAACTTTTATCCAGAGGAGAGAGATTTATTGAGATTTCAATGCAAGCAGGAAAGAACAGGGAGAGACTCTAGAGGCACCAGATAAGACACAAAGAGGCCATATCAAGGTTTTGTGCATTGTCTGTTGGGCCCTGAGTTAAGGAACATTTTTCTACCTTCCATGAAAGGAAAGGTTGGTAACTTTCTAGTAGTAATTTGATAGACCTTTGGACTGTGAGCATCTGCCATGAGTCTACTAAAAAATGCAAACTGTTAACAGTGACTTTTAGACATCCAGGTCAAAAGGATATGCATTTTGTAAATTATTAATTTTTCACTATGTAAGCCTTGTCTGTCATATACAATATTTGGTGCCCTCTTGACTTTCTATAATTCTTACTATTGATTCTCTCATCTCATTTTGATAAATGCCTAATATGTTTCTTCAATGATAGTTTATTGATTATCACTTCCTTTCCCAAGTATAAATGGATGTATAAATTCAGGTCAAAAATTCCATTAATTATTAAGAGATGCACATTATTGTTTTAAGAAAGTCTAAATTAGGAATGCTTCCCTTTTTTTGGACCAAGATTATACTTTGCTTGTTAATATATTGTTTAGGATATTGCATCCTCATTTATAAGTGAAATATGTTGGTAATTTCCCCTTTATAATAATACATTTTTTCTAATTTTAATCTCAGGTGTATCCAGATGAAGTAGAATGATTTTGAAGTATTTCTTCTTTTTATATTATCTATAAGATCTTGGCATGTTCTGTTTTTTGAAACTATCTTTTATTTTTATTTATAAATATTAGTTGTCTATTTTTTGAGACTTTGGAAAGATATAAGAAGTTAACTAATGACTCCACACTGAACCTCAGAGTCAAAGCATTCTATAATAGACATACTCTTATTTGACATTGTGAATGTTACTTTTTTGAATTGTTATTATTATTATTGTTCAATAAAAAAGATTATATTTTGCTTCTTTGGACAGTATTAAGATAGGAATTTTAAAATATTGATTATTATATACTGATCAAAGAGGCTTAAGTATTTCTCACTGTGTAGGGAATACTTTTATCTTTCTCACTTCCTATAGAATACAATGCCTAGGAATACCAGAATATTACCTGCTCTGTTCTTAGCTCTTTGTTGAAGGTGGAATCTATCCCTAGATCCCAAAGTGGAATACAAATAATAGGAGGTGGACCTCACTATAATACATATGGCCCACATAACCACAATAAAGGGAGTGGGAAGAAAAGAGCTGACCTACCTAATCTCAGAGAACAGCATGTCAACTGAATACTGAAAGGTTAAAGATTAAAAAAGAACGACACACAAATACTGTGCTCTTGTTAGTAAATTTGTTTCTCATAGAAGTGTAGATTAGCAATTCTAAAATTTCTTTGTATTGTAGGATTGAATAAATAAGTGAATATATTATAGATAATGAAAGTCTAGTTTCTCATTTGAACTTGAAAATAAATAAAAGAAGGCTAAAGAGAACCCGATGCTGTTAGGTTGGAATCAGAGCCATCAGTATGAATGCATGGTTTTTAATATACATGGAAATGGATGTAGGTTTTTTATATACATGGAAATAGATATGGATGGATGTGCATGCTTGAGTTGGCATGGATTTTCTAGCTTTGCTGCAGAGGGAGCCTAGAAGGACTGATATATCAGTAACAAAAAGAACACTTGACCCCCAGATCTTGGTTTCTAAATACCATTCACCAATTTCCAGGGGTCCTCAAACTTTTTAAACAGGGGGCCAGTTCACTGTCCCTCAGACCATTGAAGGGCCAGACTGTGGCCCTGGGATGAGTCAGCTGCTAAGCAGGACAGGCAGTGGCAGCAAAAACACCCAGCAGGCTAGATAAATGTCCTTGGCAGGCTACATGTGGCCCGCGGGCCATAGTTTGAGGACCCCTCCAGTCTCTTCATAGAAATGTCTCACTCAAGGATGGGAGTCAGAAAAGTACAAGATAAGCCCTAGGACATTTTGTGATGCCAGAAAGTAAGGAAGTAGTCAAAAAATGATGGGAGTGTGTCAAGGAACCAACCAGAGAGAGTTCCCAAATAACACATCTGAGGCAATTTGTGTAATACAATAGATTATGATTGTAATGGCTCAGAATACAATAAAATAAATATTTATGAGTCCACACAGACATCACTAAATAAGTGGTGGAAAAGGGACAGGTCCTTAAGTTGAATTCCAACTTATAAATGAGGAAGGAGTGGTAGAAATAGATGTCTGAGAAACTGTCACCAGCTGAGAGGAGCCTATGGAGACATAGCAACTAAATGAAATGCAGCATCCTGGGTGGTATATGGAATAGCAAAGGGCATTAGGTGGAACTAGGGAAATGTGAATGAACTATGGACTTCAGTTGATGATAATACGTTGATTCGTTCATTGATTATAACAGATATAAATATAAGATGTTAGCAATGGGGAAAATTAGTTGTGGGGCATACGTGCACTTTAAAATTGTCCTAAAAATACTCTGTTTAAAAATTCTGAAAAAAAATCACCATTTGGTCAATACCATAGCAATAATTATTGCAGTCAAGTATCCGCCATGGATGTTCACAGTGTCAAAAGTTAACTTTTAATGCTTTTAACTGGTGGGCAACCGTATTTGTGCAAAGTGTCTCAGCATGAGATGCTTATTAATCACAAAAAAGAAAATAAGTTAACTCTATAGTGAAGAAATCAGACACCTCCTTCCTTTAACCATTTTTTTACCAGTCATAAAACATATTGGCATCCTGTGCTTCTTACTAAGAGGCAATGCCTGTATAGGCAGCGCTTCTCAAGTTTTAATATTTATAGGAGTCACCTAGGGATCTTGTTAAACATGAAGAGTCTGATTGAGGAGGGTTGGGGTCAGAGATTCGGAATTTCTGATAAGATCCACGAGGATCTGCTGTTGCTGCTACGTGGACCATACTCTGCAAATCAAAGCCTATAGGAAAACCCAGGAATGTTTTAGCAGGGAGGGCGGTGAGCTATGGCAAGAGGATATTCACATCATTTTATGACCTTCTTCCACATTTTCCTTTACCTGCTTGGGACACCAAGGGATGCCATTCTTTCTCCAATTATTTTTTAGTATTATAAACATCCAAAGCTCAAATAAATAGAATTTCTCCACAAACAGCTTTCGGTGAGGGATTTGTGCATGACACAGGCTTTTCTTTCTGAGAGCAGATATGTAAGCCCATCTGTTTTGGAAAAGGCAAGAGAGCGCTCAGCTTACTTTATTCAGCAGCGATAGTGGTTCACCTCAGACACCTGATATCATCTGACGTCCACATTGCTGCACCATGGCGTTGGTATGGCTAGGGCATGGTAAGCACAATTTGGGGAATTATCCTGATGCTCCATCACAGTTATCATGAAAAAATCAAGCCTGCATTCACACCAAGGCTAAAGAGACACCTTCCAGCAGTATGAGCGGCACATAAGGAAGATATTAGTTTCACTGTACACTCATTCACAGTTGTGTGGATTCAGATGGAATCCTGTATCCTCATGAAATTCTGCACTTAATGGCTATCCAGGCTTCTAAGTAGCCAGATAGGTTGTTAGTGGCCTGGGCAGTGTTCCTGACCTTTCCATTTCAGAGGTAGCAGCTGCCTAATGTTGTAGAACTAAAGGGCGCTCCAGCAGGGCAGTCTGAAAGAACACTTGAGCCATTTTGTTCTTGGCCTTAGTTGTTGGACCAGAAAGATCCTCAATTGTAAGAAAACACAAATGGCCTTGCTGCCTGATGTGATTACATTTTATGTTTCAGGCTCCTATAGGAATTAACAAGAGCTGAGCTAATCAAATCTAAGGAAATGAAATTGGGGTGGAAGAATGGCCCAGGTGTCAAGATTTTGGTGAGCCCCCGACTAAGCTCACTCTCAGCCAGCTGCTGGCACCACATCAATAAGTGCCAGAGATAGTTTATTTAATTAATTTATTTTTTGTCCCAGGACATTTTTTCTGGCTCCATAAAACAGTCTCTACTTCCAATCCTTTTGCTCTCAGCAGGCTTTCCCAGTTCCTACCCTCTTCTATCTAAATGAGGATTTAGAAAATCTGCCTCTTTTTAACTTGGCTCCACCTCCTTCCACCACCTCTTCCCATGTTGCCTTGCCAATTGCTGCACCTGAATTTGTGTCTTGCACCTGCAGACAAGAAATAGTTTAGTTTTTCACATAATCTAAGAGATTCTTCACCTGCACTTCATTGAGACCTCTTTAAGGCAGAGGAAGCCTTCCAGATTCTAATCTAGGGGATAGTTGTTTAGAACCTAGAATTCTATTGTAAGTCAAACTTCTAATCATGTGTAAAAGTGGGATAAAGAATTTTTTAAAGACATGTGCATTTTTAAAAATGTTATCTCCCCTAAAAGTACACATTATTTTTGATAAAGGATTTCTTGAAAAGTGCTAAAGATGTGATATAACCACAATAAAGAGTAAATCCCAAATACAAATAGTCTGGGATCTAAAAAACAGGTCTAAAAGGATTAGCCAAGATGTTGGTGGGGGGAGATCCCAGCATGGTGGCTGCTGAACGGACCTTCTAATCAACCACATGGCTGAAATGAGAGGATAGAGGGCCTGAGGGAGAACTCAAGCGAAATAGGTGTGGGGGGGAGGAAGGCATATGAAAAACTCAATGCTCATCTTTTCCTTAATAACATAGTTATTGAGCTCACGGTTAAGCTCATCGTTCAACAAGCTCAGTGTATAGTGTTTACATTTGCAGAGGCAGATGGTGTGAAGGAAGAGCTACAGGACTTGAAATCTTTGCCTCTGAGCCATGGACTTGGGTTGGAAAGAAATACAAAGAGGTGGCTGTTTTTTGTTGAAAACCTCAGAAAACCATCTAATCTTTTCAAATATAAATACATGTGCCTGTGTGTATAAAAACACTGATTGTTTTTATTTTCAAAGAGGTGGATGGAGCAATATTGCTCCTAAGACTAAGTTGTCCTGATAAAGGTCTTAAGAGTCAAGTAACCCAATTAATTTAACTCAGAAAGGATTTATTAAGCATGTGCTTTGTGCCCGATGCTATGGAGGGACAAACGACACAATGTGTCTGCCCTCAAAGACCTCACAATTTGGGCCAAAGGAGACATGCACACAAATATTACGAGGCAGACTATGATTAAAAAATATTGCAAATGATGCTCTAGGGAGTATGGAGGAAGGAGCAATGACGTCCGAGGGGCTGGGTCAGGGAAGGGTGCTAAGAGAGTTGCATGTGAGTGCCATTGCCCAATACCCTGTGTGAACCGGTTTTGTTTTCTAGTTCTCCTTCTTCTTTTTCCCCCCTCATTTGAATAGAATGCAAATGATAGGAAACCTCTTTCTGACCTCGACAATATTCCTGGAGTCAGGAGTGATTGGAACTCTGGAAGAAGGAAAGAATAGTGTGGCAGCTGAAGGAGGAGCTCTAAGAGTTGCAGAAATAGGGTGAGCAAAGGGGGCTGAAGAGAAAGACAAGTTTTACCAGGAAATCGAGAATCCATGAAGATTTGGGCCACGTGAGTGGAGAGCAGGGAATGTTCAGAGAAATTTGAGCTGTTCAGCCAAAATAAATGGAGAGGATCTGGAATGTAATGTAGCAGCACACAGAGGGTCCAGGGCAAGAGCTATCATCATCGTCTGTGTATTCTCAATGCCCAGCTAGTGCTTGGCATGGGGTAAGTAGGTCAACTTAATAGCACAAAACCAGTCATGTGTCCTTTGAAGCTTATGCTTAAGAGACCACTCCCTGAAGCATCCTCACTAATGATACTGCTACTAGTAATAACGCTGGTGACTCTGATTTCTTGAGTATTTAATAAGTGCCGCATTAAGATGATTACATCACTGCATCATTATATACATAGCTTCTCCAGGTATATATTAGCAAATTTATTTTATAGATAAATAAAAATGATACTTAGAGAAGTTAAGTGACCTGTAGATTTTGGAAAAGATATCTTTCTTCTCTTTATTTTAAATTATGCAGGTGTTTATACCAATCACTTATAGAGTGGTATAACATTTTAAAGGGGTAGTGATATTACGAGACTACTTGCTTCTACCAGGAATGTGTATGGTTGCATTTTCACTTAAAGTTGGCCATAAGGTTACATAAATACATGCATGATAACAATTTTGGTTGAAAATAGCACACATATCTGGAATAAAATACTCTACTGAGTACCATGTTCCATCACATCGAAGATGACTTTGGATGGTGCAATAATGAGGCACTATTATTTCAGATGCCACTGAGAAATACAATGTGTTGTCAATTAAATTATAACATGCCACCAATTGAAAGGTGCAATTTCATTTCAGAGATGTTAAAATGTGAAAACAATTGCCTATTTATAGTGAATGAAATATACTGGTTATTAGGTGGTTGAATTATACATGGTTTAAATTCTTTTAATACATGAATATTTCTAAATTTTCAGCAATTGGAAATACATTGCAGTGTTTTTACATATCATAAATAGTGCCCGAAATTAAAAAATCAAGAATAGAGGTTTAGTATTCAAATATATATCACTAAGAAAACTATAATAAGGAGGAAATAAAACTAAGAACAAAGTAGATAAAACACCATATAATAAATAGAAAACAAACAGATTATAATAAATATATATATAATGTTTGAATTGTTTTAAGATCAAGCTCACATGTTATAACAATGGCTATAATAAAATCAAATTGTCTTTTAAAAGAAAAAGGGATTTTCAGCTTTTAAACTATCACACAACAATTAAAGCAATACAAAAAAATCTAAGTTGCCAACATTCAAAAACCCTGGTATGGTAATTTTAGACGTCAACCTGGCTAGATGAAGTAATATGTAAATAAATGGTAAAGCATTACTTATGGGTGTGCCTGTGAGGGTGTTTCTGGGGAAGATTGACATGCGAGTCAGCAGACTAAGTAGGAAAGGTCCTCGCTTAGCAGAGACAGGCACCATGTAATCTTCTGGGGACCCTGAAAAAACTAGAAGGCAGAAGAAAGGCAAATTCTCTCTCCCTTTCCTTTGAACTGCAACATTCTTCTTCTTCTACCCTTGGACATCCATTGAACTCCAAGGACTCATACCAGTGGCCCCTTGGTTCTTAGGCCTTTGTCCTCACAAGGACAGTTGCATTAACCATTTCTCTGGTTCTAAGATCTATAGACTTAGACTGAGCCATGCTACTGGCTTCCCCAATTATCCAGCTGGCAGATGACCTATCTTGATACTGCTCCACCTCCATACTCATGTGAGCCAATTCCCCTGATAAATCTCCTCTCGTCTATCATCTATCTGTCTCTCTGTCTGTCTGTCTGTCTATCCATCCATCCATCCATCCATCCATCTGTCCATCTATCTGACCATCATATTGGTTTTCTATCTCTCTGGAGAACCCTGACTAGTACAGCTGCAAACCACCTATATGTCAATTTTCTGGAAACTAGTTAAGCATATTGTGGCTCAGCTGTAGCATAGAACAGAGATTAAAAAAGACATCTGATATATGGATCATTTGTCAATCCATCCACTTAGCTATATAGATACATATACTAATAGTAGATATGGCTAAAATATTCTGTTATCCAAAAAGAGTAATTTTCAGAACAAAATTTATATTAACAGGAAGTTGTTTGATTTAAAAAGTTTATAAATGAATAGGAACTTTCTGGAGGAATGCCAAGAAGCTGTTTTTATTAGTTTTATATGGATCTTATATATATACCATTTTATCTTTCGATTTGAATTTTAATCATGAGCATATATTACTTATAAATGAACTCAAATAAAATTGCTGTTTCCTTAAAAAATGTTTTCAGTCTATTTTGCTGAGTTTTGTCTAGACCACTATAAAACATAATATTAATTATAAAACAATGACTAAAAGTAGTATAATATATCATAAGTCCATTTTCTATTTAAAGTAGCTAAATTCATGGAAATTTAGAGTGAATTATAGTGTATGTTCATCATTTTTGTGTATTTGCCCATTAGTAGGAATGGTCACAATTTACAGTCAAATTGTGTGAGGATGTAGGATATGTTTTTCAATTTGGGGGCTTTTATTTTTCTAATGAACAAAATTTTCCAAAAGTAACAGAAAGTTATTTTCACATTATGCAAGAAGGAATTTTTAAAGTACATAGGAAATTTAAGAGACCAAAGGAAAAATGTAATTCACAAGGAATATTAAGGAGATTACAGGTGATTTTTTTCCTTTATATTAAAAATTCCACCATTAACATACATCACTTTTGAAATTGGAGGAAACAAATTATAAAGAGATAAATGCCAAGTATTAGTACAGGAATTTCATTTAAAAAAATATACTTCACCACCAAGAGTCTGTTTTCTTTCTACCTTCTTTTCAGCTCTATTTCACTTCTCCCCACCTCTCAAGCCTTCCAACTGCAAACATCTGTTGAATACCCGGTAAGTTTTAGTTTACATGTGGGGTTTATATTTCACTGGCAGGGAGAGACACAGCTACAAATAATAATAATGCAACTTGGAGTGTGCTATAATAGAATACCAAGGAGCACAGAAAAAGGACTTGATTAATTGAATAAATAGACCTGGGAGACTTAGTGATAATGGAAGACATTCAGGCTGAATCTTGAAGAATGAGCACAGTTTTGCCAATCATTGAAAATAAAGAAGTGACAATCACAGCTCAAGAAATTACTTAGCTTGAGTTAAAGATATGCTGCATGCTGTGTGGCTTGGCCAAGGGATGTGCTGTGTTTTTTGTCCGGTGTGAAGGTGATAGGCCTGCAAATAACTGCAGACTGGGTCTGCTTATGAAGGGATTAATGTCACTCCAAAAAAATCTGTATTGTATCTGGTGAAGGAAAAGAAAATATTAGAGAGACACACACAGGTGAGTTACTGTGAAGCTGATGAAATGTAAGTTTCCAAGACCTTTGTTTTCAGGGCCCTACAAAGGTTTCTCCTTGAAAATTGTGTATCCTTTCGACCCAGCAAACTTGATTCCACCCCTACTGGCCATATCTGTGCTCACTAAGATACCTTATATATCATGAACTCAAATAATGATGCTTTTCTATTAAAGAAATTATCTTTCCCTACTTTCTCCTAAAGTTCCCATCTCTGTTTTCTCAGCGAGCAGGAAAACCAGGAGCAAACAGCATGTTCTAGGCCAGTAGTGACCACTGCCGCAGGCCTCCTGATGGACATTCTCTCCCTTAGCCTTTGTCATAGTAGAGAGACAGAATGAGTGACCTCGGCAATGCCTGCATCGCTGTCTCTTTCAGATCTTATTCAAGTGGGAATTCCGCGAATTCCTTAATTATACTGTGCTTATTTACCTTCTGGGGTCCTTTGTGCTGCTATTTATGTTTAAAATGATGTTTCTATCCCACCCGAGTCCTGCCATTCGGTAGCCTCAGTTTCTGTGTCTCTCCACTTCCTCAGAAAGCTGTATCTTGCTTGGTCTGGCCATCCGCAACCCTGACTGAACACTCCAAAATCTCAGTGGCTTCAAACAGGAAAGGTCGATTCCTCATTTACACTTCAAGTCACATGTAGGTGTCTTGCCTTCATTGTATGTTCATTATAATCATCCAGAGGTCTGGGTGGATGCTCACAGGATGTCCCATTTCACTGCATCCTTCTATAATTTCCATGGCAGGACAGAACAGAGAAGGTGGAGAATTGCTCAGGTGTGTGAACTCTTTTTTTATTTTTTATTTTCTCTAGACATATACATGTGTTTATTTGGTTCCTACTTTTTGCCTTCACAAAATTAAAAAGGCTTAAAATTGAATAACTATAACAAATGTTTAAGATAAGGACTAGAAATAAAAACCTTGTAAAGAATGAATGAAGATACATACAATCAGAAAAGAAATCAGATGATTGCTGCAACAAAATGTTGAGCATTAATAATAATAATTATAATAATGCAAAAAAAGTAACATTCACATTGTCAGATAAAAGTATGTCTAGCATAGAATGCTTTGACTCTGAGGTTCAGTATGGAGTCATCAGTTAAATTCTTTTTTTAAATATTTTTAAATATTAGACAACTAATATTTATAAATAAAAATAGAAGATAATGAAAAAAAAAAACAGATCATGCCAAATCTTATAGACAATAGAAAAAGAAGAAATACTTCAAAATCATTCTACTTCATCTGGATATACCTGATATTAAAATTGGAAAAAAATTCTATTATAAAGGGAAATTACAAACATATTTCACTTATGCAATATCCTAAACAACATATTAACAAGATGAATTAAAAATTATTGTTCAAATAATGTACTTTGGTCAAAATTAAATCCAATTTATATGAAAATTAGTCACTATTTTCTTTTCTTTTGTTTTCTTTTCCTTTTCCTCATCCCTTCCCTCCCTCTATCTGCTCTCCCCTTCTGCTACCCCCCAACTGTGTCATTAATTGTCCTCATGTCAAAGTTGAATACATAGGATTCATGCTTCTCCATTCCTGTGATGCTTCACTAAGAATAATGTGTTCCACCTCCATCCAGGTTAATACAAATGCTGCAAAATCTCCATGATTTTTAATGGCTAAAAAAATGCCAATTCATTCCTGGGTTGAGGGGCATTTAGGCTGTTTCCACATTTTAGTGATTGTAAATTGAGCTGCGATAAACAGTCTAGTACAAGTGTCTTTATAATAAAATTTTTTTCCTTCAGGATAGATGCCTAGTAACGGGATTGTAGGATCGAATGGGAGGTCTAGGTTGAGTTTTTTGAGGTTTCTCCATACTTCCTTCCAAAAAGTTTGTATTAGTTTGCAGTCCCACCAACAGTGTAAAAGTGTTCCTTTCTCTCCACATCCACGCCAGCATCTGCAGTTTTGAGATTTTGTGATATGGGCCATTCTTGCTGGGGTTAGATGATATCTCAGGGTGGTTTTGATTTGCATTTCTCTAATAATCAGGGATGGTGAGCATTTTTTCATATGTTTGCTAGCCATTGATCTATCTTCCATCGAGAAAGTTCTGTTCATCTCTCTTCCCCATTGATGTATAGGATTGTTGTTTTTTTTTTAATGTGGATTAATTTAAATTCTCTATAGATCATAGTTATTAAGCTTTTGTCTGATTCAAAATATGCAAATATCCTTTCCTATTGGGTAGGTCGTCTATTTGCTCTAGTTGTTGTCTCCTTAGCTGTACAGAAGCTTTTCAGTTTAATTAAATCCCATTTGTTTATTGTTATTGTTGTTGCAATTGCCACAGAAATCTTCTTCATAAAGTCTTTCCCCAGCCCAAAGAAAAAGGATTTGATAAAATTCAATATATTTTCATAATAAAAATTCTCAGCAAATGAGGAATAGGGGAAGAAAATCTAACTTTATAAAGGGTATCAGTAAAAAATGGCGCAAATATAGAATACTATCTTCATAAGATCAAAAATAAGGCAAGGATGTCCCCTTTTACCACTTATT
Source organism: Galagoides demidoff (assembly GCA_963574575.1). Classification (NCBI taxonomy): domain Eukaryota; kingdom Metazoa; phylum Chordata; class Mammalia; order Primates; family Galagidae; genus Galagoides; species Galagoides demidoff. Next base: position 31,720 of record CAUYQV010066524.1, read on the forward strand.
TTTAAGATTATATTACAGGTTCTAATCTATGGGATATGCCAAGAAAAAGATACCAAAGAGAATAAGTAGAACTATCTTTATTCACGGAAGACATGATTATATATTTAGAATATCCAAACAAGTAGAAAAACAGATTAATGGCATAAATAAATTTATCAAGGGAGTATACAAAGTCAGCAACGGAAATAAATTATATTTCTATATGTCAGATACAGAATTATAATATATTATATATTAGCATCAAAAATACCTAGCAATGAACTTAACAGAAGATATAAAATCTCTACTGAAAGCTCTAAAACATTTCTGAAAGAAATTAAAGATGACCTAAATAAATAAGCAGGAAGAATCAATATTTTTAATTTCCTCCAAATTCTAAAAGCCCTTTTTGGTAAAAAATTCACAGGCTAACTCTGCAACCTATATAGAAATGGAAAGGATCTAGAATAGCCAAAACAATCTGAAAAAAAAAAAAAAAGAACAAAGTTAGAGGACTCACACTACCTGATTTTAAGACTGACTATAAAGCTGTAATAAATAATACAATGTGATATTAGTGTAAAGATGGAAAAATAAGTCAATGGAAAAGAAAAAGAGTCTGGATGCAAAACCACTTATAGATGACCTTTTGATTTTTTTGAGGCCCCAATGAAATTCTATGAGGAAAGAAAGACTAAAAACCTGGTCTGGAAAAATGTGTTATCAACATGGAAAAAATATAAACATTCACCTCTACTTTGTTTAATACAGAGAAACTTATAAAATTGCAAAACTGGATCTCATCCTTGGGTCTCATTAAAAATTTCCACTCAAGGGCTGGGCCTATGGCTCAGTGGGTGGGGCGCCAGCCCCATGTACTGAGGGTGGTGGGTTCGAACCCAGCCTCGCCCAAACTGTAACAAAAAAATAGCTGGGTGTTGTGGTGGGCGCCTGTGGTCCCAGCTACTCGGGAGGCAGAGGCAAGAGAATCAATTTGACCCAATGAGTTAGAGGTTGCTATGAGCTGTAATGTCACAGCACTCTACTGAGGGTTATAAATGAGACTCTGTCTCAAAAAAAAAAAGAAAGAAAAAAAATCTAAAAAAATTTCCACTCAAAAATATTATTAGAACAAAACAGCAAGCCATGGACTGAGAGGAAAAAAATATATATACATATATATGTGTCCAAGAACTTATATATAGACTTTTAAAAATCACTAATAAAGAGATGAATGACCCAATTAAAAACTTATAAAATGGGAGAAAAAATATGCATGCTATGCATCTGATAAAGGACTGATAAACTGAATCCACAAAGAACTCAAGTGAGTCAGCAAGAAACAATCAAATAACCTCATTAAAAAGTGGGCAAAAGACATGAGCAGAAACTTTTCAAATGAAGATATTACTAAAGGCTAACAAACTCATGAAAAAATATTCAATGTCTCTCATGATAAGGGAAATGCAAATCAAAACCACAATGATAACACCTAACTCCAATGAGAATGGCTTGTATTAAAAAAATCTCAAAACAGATACTTGAGTGGATGCAGAGATAAAGAAACTATTATACACTATTGGTAGGACCGCAAACAAAGTCCTAGAAAAAATACAGACAACCACAACTAACATTAACATGTAAAAAACCTGAATGGTTCTATAACCATTAAAGAACTTGAACCAATCATTGAAATTTATCTCACAAAGAAAATATTAGGCCTAAAAGGTTTTACCAGAGAGTTCTAAATACTCAAAGAAAAACGTAATTCCAATCTTATATAAACTTTTTCAAAAAAGAAACTTTTTTTTTCAATTTCAAAATATTAAGGGAGTACGAATGTTTTTGTTACATGGGTACACTGTATGATACTGAAGGTGGGACTTTCAGCATGCCTGTCACCAGAATAGTCTTCACTGCACCCAGTAAGTAAGTTTTTTTCCCTTACCCTTCTCACTCTCCCCACTTTTAGTTTCCAATGTCCTTCACATCTCTTTATGCCCATGCATACCCATTGTTTAGCTCCCGCTCATTAGGGAGAATAGGTGGTGGCTGTTTTTCTATTCCTGAGATAAATCACTTAGGATAATGGTCTCTAGTTCCATCCAACTTGTTGGAAATGACATTATTTGATTCTTTTTTATGGCTGATAGTACTCTATGGTATATGTTAGTATATACCATATTTTTCTTTACTCATTCATGAATTGATGTGTACTTAGGTTAATTAACTCTACATCTTTGCAAGTGGGAACTGCATTGCGATAAACATTTGAATGCAGGTGTTTTGTTTGTTTTGATAAAATGATTTCCGTCCCTTTAGATAGATTTCCCTTTGGGTAGTGGGCTTGCTGGATCAAATGATAGGTCTACTTTAAATTCTTTGAGGACTCTCAATACTGTTTTCCATAGAGTTTGGACTAATTTACAGTCCCACCAACCAAAAAAGTGTTCCTTTTTCTCTGCATCTCTGCCAGCATCTATTGCTTTTTGACTTTTGAATAATGGCCATTCTGATGGGGGTATGGTGGTATCTCACTGCGGTTTTAATTTGCATTTCCCTGATGATTAGTAATGTTGGACATTTTTTTTGTTTTCTGGCTATCTATATTCTTTCGAAAAAAATCTTTTCACATCTTTTGCCTAAATTTTCATTGTTTTTATTCTTGCTGATTTGTTTGGGTTCTTTGTGGATTGTGTTCTGAAATACAGAAGGAAGAAAAACAATATAATCAGACCCTTGTTTCTGAAAGTCTTTTCTGGAAACTCTGTGGATTGTAAGTTGGAAATTGAAAGAATTTAGACATTAAGTAAAACATTTGTTAGGAAGGTTCCCCAAACACCATGGTGGTTAGGTGACAAGAAAGGGCTGAGTGTGGCCAGGAACAGCAAATCAGAGAGGCGGAAAAGGATTCAGAAGGCAGTTCAGAGGTGGAACAAAGAAGACATACTTAGCATAAACTGTCATGAAGGATGGAGTCAAGAATTTTTCCCAGCAACAGAGGAATGGAAAAAGAAAATATGGTATATAGACACAATGGAATGCTATCCAGTCATTAAAAAAAAAAAAAAGAAGAAGGAAATTCTGTCACTCTTAAAATGGATGGAACTGGAAGACATGATGCTAAGTGATATAAGCTAGTCATAGGAAGACAAATGCTGTTTGATATGATTTCACATATATGGGACTCTAAGAAGGCCTATTTTATAGAAAAAGTGTAGAAGGGCAGTCATCAGAGGCTGGGGAAGGGGAGGATGGGGAAAGGAGGAAAGGAAAGATGTTGGTCAAAGGGCACAAAGTCTCAGTTAGACTGGATTAATAAGTTTTAGTGATCAATTGCCTGATATCACAACCACAATTAATAATATTGTGTATTTCAAAATTGCTAAAAGAATAGATTTTTAACATTCTTACCACAAAAAAATGCTAAGTTGGTGAAATGAGAGATGTGTTTTTTAGCTTGGATGAAACTTTCTACAACATATACATAGATCAAAACATCACACTGTACCCCCCAAGTATACACAACTAGTATTTGTCAAGTAAATATCAATAAGAAAAAAAAAGACTTAATTCCCAAGTTCTCGCTTGCTGACTCAATGGCTATTGACTAAGCCAGGAACCCCATAAAAGAAAAGCTGGTTAGGAGGACGGTACTTTGGTTTGGGCACATTGATTTGAAATCCCAGTGGAAACTTCTAGTGATGATGCCTGGAAGCAAACAGATCTAAGGTCTAGGAATAATAAAAGTATAGGATTTCAGAATGAGGGCTTCAGTGAGGATGAAGCTGTGGAGGCAGATGAAACTACCTAAGGAAACTGGTTCAAATGTGAAAGAGGAAACAAACCACATGCCCGGAGAACAGAAGTACTAAGGGGACAGTGAGAGACAACTATTTATGTGGTCTGAATCTTGCCTGGTTGTGTTCAAGGTTTGTGATTTAGGAATGCCACATCCAACCCAACTGGAGAATGAGCTATTTCACTTGTTCGTTTCCTGTACTTCTTTAGCTTTCCAAAGAGACATGGTAACTACCTTTTCCCCGCTCTCTGAAGCAGCATCTAGCATGTGAAATCATATTATCTTTTCTTACTTATAAAAGCTTTTCTGAATTACTTTCAAGACTGGGGAAGCAATGCTTTACTTTATAAATTAAAAGGTCTTGGATCCTTCTACTGTGTATCTCTCTATGCATGCATCTTTTTACCTTCCAGTTTGCACCAGGAACTTGAGGCAGCTAAACAGGGTCCAAAATTAACCTCAGTAGGCAGGGGCACATTTGATCAACTTATAATTTTGGTCTATTAGATTTTAAACTCCACAACGGATTAATTTACAACCAATTTGTTTGTTTTGTATCTGACTAATAGCTAATTTATTATATAAAATAGCCTCTAAACAAAAATGAGCTAATTTATATTTATGAAGAGGTGGGGAAAATGAAACAAATATACATATAGGTAGTAAGGACATAAAGCTGTACTCACATCTATACATTCAAATGGTTTCATATTTGAAATTTAAGAATCATATTCAATTAAACTAAAAATCAAATTTAAGTATTATATTTGATTGAGCTAAAAATAATCAAATAAGTCATCTATGGTACATATGGTTCAATCAACATAAAAATCTTAAAAACTGATTATAAACTATATGTAAAGAATCATCCCTGGACATACAAGAAAAAGCAGCTGCCCTCTCCATACCCTTCATGTTGGAGGTTCTGAAAGTTAGTTACAGGCTTAAAAAAAAACTTCAATCAAGAATTTAACATCAGACATATTTAATGTCTTCACTCCTGAGTCAGGTGAAAATCTGCAGTTATACAAACTCTAAATTACCTAGATGTCTGTTTTTTTAAAGAGTAGGATAGGTTAAAAAGCATTTTACATATGTAAAAAAAAAATCCCTAGAATTACAGTAGAACCGTATAGTTGACCACCTCCTACACTGACCACATCCTTAAGCTGACTGAACATGCATCACATTTACATATTAGTACAGTAGGCCTAGTTCCTTATGTTGACCAACTCCATACATTTGTTATAGTCCCTTGGGTGGTCAACTTACAGAGTTTCTACTGTATATAATTATAGCAATCACAATAAAATTATATGCTAAAGTTTATTAATCATATAGCTCTGATTTTCCCTTCCAAAGGGCTTCAAAAAATGGGTGGCAGATTTAGTTTGGGCACTTAAATTGTAAAACTCTGTATTTCTTAATTCCTTAAGCACTTTCAGAATTAGCTCATCTAGAATATTAAAGGTACAGGATTTGGGAACCAGGGCATCAGTGAGGATGAAGCTGTGAAGGCAGATGAAATTACCTAAGTCATTCATAAACAGGTAATAAACAGAAGAAAAAGTGCAGAGAGTAGAAAGCATACAAATTAAAATATAACAAAAGAGAATTTTGAACTATCAAATTAGAAACTGTAACTAAAAATAATGGCAAAATGTGATGAGGTCAGCTTCTGAAAAACGACTTGGAAACATTTACCAAGAGTCTTCAGTGCTCTCAGTCTAAATCTAGGAGTCTATTGTGAAAAAGTAATTAGACCTACGATCAAAGACTACCTTTATCTCTTAGTTACAACAACAACAAAAAGTTAAAATAAACTTAAGGTTTAGCCTAGTAAGGGAGAAGTTACAAAAACAGTATATACACAGTAACAAATATCATAAAGTCATAAAACTCACATTTTACCAAAAAAATTAATAAAAATGATTAAGTAATAGAATAAGTAATGATTAAGTGATAAAATATTCAATAGAAAAAAACACATTCAATGTAAACTGAATTCAGAAAATGTTTTACATTCATATAACATGTTGATAGAGACATGTTGTATATCAAATACCGATAGCTATAAATACTAAAATAGTAGTGTTATCTTTAGTTGGTGAGTTTTATTTTTTATTAGCCATCTCAGTATTTTTCCTTTTTAAAAATAATGGTTGGGGCCAGACACAGTGGCTCACAACTGTAATCCCAGCACTCTGGGAAGCTGAGGCAGGTGGACTGCCTGAGCTGAGGAGTTTGAGACCAGCCTGAGGAAGAGTGAGACTCTGTCTTTACTAAATATAGAAAAATTAGCCAGGCATTTTGCTGGATGCCTGTAGTCCTAGCTACTTGGGAGCCTAAGAAAGAAGGATTGCTTAAGCCCAGGAGTTTGAGCTTGCTGTGAGCTATGATGACACCTTGCACTCTACTCAAGGTGACAGAGTGAGACGCTGTCTCAGAAAACAAAAACAAAAACAAAAAAAGAAAAGAAAAAAGAGAGACTGGAAACAATGTTTCCAGGACTTGAGAAAAAGCTCATTGTCATTGGCAGTACAAATGGAAACGCATGCACATGGCAGGACACTCACTGTGGCACTTGCTGCCTGGGATCCCCAGAGTATCAAGTCCACTAAAGACTTCTAATGGGCTTACTTTAAAGGCAAAACCTTATACAGCAAGATAATTTGGACATCCAGATCTTATGAACTACCATTCTATATTGCTTCATAAAGGCCAAAATAGTATATATCAACACACTGATATAGAGCTTTGTCCTATTTTCATTTCTTTGCCACATTTCTTAAGTACAATTTTATTCTTTATTTTAAGATGTATGGTGCTACAGTTGAAAGCATTCTCAGTTCAGAATGAGAAAACTTAATTTTGAGTCTTGCTGTGCTATGCTACTTACAGACTGAATCCTTGACCTCTCTAAGTCTATTTCCCTATGAAGAATATGGGGCTAATAATACTAGGCTTAAATACTTCTCAGGATTATTTGCATTGAACAAAACTGTATATATAAAATCCTTCTAGCTTTAAACATCACTGATCATTAAATTTTAATGAACTCCTACAACGCATGATTTTTTTGTATAGTTTTTCTACATTAAGATCAACTCTACTTTTGAATTCTAAATGTGAGGAACAAGGAGAAGAGAATTAAAAACTAGCTATTTTAATGCTTCCCTTGGCAGAAAAAGGGAGGAAAGAGCAAGGAAAAAGCAGAAGGAAATATACCTGGAAGAGACACTTAGTCAACCACTGGATCACACCAGAAGGAGGTTCCAGAAAACATCTGGTACCTAGTTGACACTATGCAAAAAGGCCTGTAATGGACCATTATTTACAAGAACAGAAACACAGAGAGAATGTATAAACTATCCATTGTGACCTCAGTGCCCTGTGATTTTTCTAGGATCTATACTGCTAGAGTTATCTGCCATTTGGAAAGGAAACTATGAAAAATAATGGCAGTCAGTGGCCTTTTTTTCTTTAATACAAGAAACATATTTTAGTTGGCTGGCATCATAAACTTATTTGATAGAGTCACAAATTAATAGAATTAGCACAAATGTATAATCTAAATCTAGTTTATTGTCTGTTCATTTTAAACAGAACTGAATCATTTCAAAGTATTCAAGACAATCAATTTTTAAAAATCAAAATTTTAAGTGAAAAAAAAAGAGTACATCATTTATTCTAAGTTGTACTCTCAGATTCTTCATATTACCATGGTGTCAAAATAATCTAGACAAAGTCTAGAAAGGATATCAACAACCTTTTACTTGTCAATTTCATTCTAATTCTTTTTTTTTCTTTTTTTTTGAGGCAGAGCCTCAAGCTGTCCCCTTGGGTAGAGTGCTATGACATCACAGCTCACAGCAACCTCCAACTCCTGGGCTCAAATGTGTCTCCTGCCTCTGCTTCCCAAGTAGCTGGGACCACAGGCGCCCACCACAATGCCTGGCTATTTTTTGGTTGCAGCCATCATTGTTGTTTGGCGGCCCAGGCTGGATTCGAACCCGCCACCTTAGGTGTATGTGGCTGGTGCCTTAGCCATTTGAGCCACAGGCACCGAGCCTCTAATTCTTAATGATATAAGCTGAAGTAACAGATAGTTCCTATTTATTCACTGAGACCTAGAGAAAACCAAACTTACTGCTTCTCTTACATGCAATTCCTAATCATTCCACATAATGATAAATACAATTTCTCTAACAAATAGATTTGTGTCGTTGTTGCTGTTGGATAAAAACAAAGGACTCACTTTCTATAAGACAGCACCTTGCAATTCTCAACATAAAAATTTCTGGAAATAAACTAGACATTTGGTCCTAAAGCCTTAAGTCACAACATTTCTCATCAGAATGATTAATCTTTACAAAAAGGCAGAAAAACAACACAGCCGCCCACTTTGACATTTTCATTCTTAAAACAAAAAATCCCAGTGTAGTTCATGAACTGGAACTATCATTTGTACGAAGTATACAATCCAGCAAGAGTACACGTTGATTATAAGATTAACAAGATCACTATCTTTCTTATTCTCTGCATTGAGAATACTGTACTGACATTAAAAAGTGGTGCTAGCATAGTTTTACTTAGAAATCTGATAAACCGTTGCCCAAGAACCAACCAACGTTTAATAACAAGGTTACTTCATTTTTTCCTTTTATACTGTATTTGAAAAAAATATAAACAAAGTGTAACATTAAAAAAAAATAAAAACTCCATTAATTTCTACAGCACTCAATTTTGCCTAACCTTTCTATGTCCAATGATTGGAGAGTGAAGGAGTTTTTTTTTTTTAAGTAAGAGGTTAAGCATCCTAACAGCTTTTCTAAGCTAGACATGTGTGTTTGTGCGTGCAGGCACACGCATGTCCATGGAAGTAAAGCAAAGCATCCTTGTGGTCATACAGAAAGGAAGAGAGGAAGGAGAGATGTGTAAGCAGGAAGAGGTTTTTTGCAGGCCCAGGGAGCTTGCTGTTGGCTTTATCTGAACACTTTAACTCAAAAGGAGTCAAATTTTAGAAAATTCCTTTTTAAAAAAATTTGTTTTGATTTTGGATTATCATAAGGGTACAAACCATTAGGCATACTTTTTGCCTTTGTAAGGTAAAGTCTAAGTTGTAGGTGAGTCCTTCACCCAGGATGGGTGCCCTATACCTGTACACGTACTCGACAGGTGGGGGCTTCCTACACCCCCTTTCTTCCTTGAATTAAACTGTGTTTTTCTCTTGTGTGGGCCTATAGTTGTTCATCTATTAGTTTCAAATTAGTATTGGGTACATAGGATGCTTTTTTCCCACTCTTGAGCTATTTTACATGAATATTTGCATTTGCTCCCTTTCTCTCCATATTTTCTTCCCTCACTTTTGAACGGCTTAAGTGGGGAATAAACCAACTCTAGAGAGAGCTCTTGAGAGCACTTTGCTCAAGAAAAAGGATGAAGGTATTAAATTAATGACTGAAGGAGAATTATGAGAAGGAAGGGAATCATTCAGACACAGCAGGGTGAAGGTGAGAAGGAACGTGGGGTGGCAGGGCAAGCAGATGACAAGAGGGGAAAGCAAAAGAAAACTGTGCTGAGAAAACAGTTGGAAACGAAGCTGGGAGAACAACCACTTTGTTCGTTTAACATTAGCTTGCTTACCTGTGTTATTTTTTCTATTCCCTGGAAGTTGTGCTTCTCAAAATGTTCTGCTATATTTAGGAAGGTGTGGCGTTCTAGATAGCAGCAGTTACTTAGGACTATCAAAAGCCGCTGTTCCTAAAAGGAAAACAAATTTTTATAAGATTACACTTACATTTAAGATTACATTTTTATAAGAATTAAAATTTAAATTAAAATTTTAATTTAAATTAAATTTTTATAAGATTACATTACATTTACATAAGATTACATTTATATCTGCGAATATAACGGATAATACTTATTACTTCTTCAGTTTAATTATAATCTCTTGTTCTTTCACATCAATATTCAATGTTTTGCTTTTCTTGGCTGTTTCTTTCCCAGTATTACAACATGAACAGAAATGTAATACAATCCTACAGTTCCCCTATTTGTTCGTTATAATATACTCAGAGTCAAAGAATGTTTCCTTTGAAATGTTAACAACTGTATGGAAAAACAGATCAATAAGATCCATGTAACTAGGATTAGCTGTTCTTATCAAACGGGCTCTACGTTATTGTTTCTTCTACTTAATACTATGTGTATACAAAAAGGTTACAAGAATGGATATTTTAAATATTTATATTCAACATATAGAAACTATCCAAAAATAATTTATAAATTTTTCATAACTTGTCCTTATCTATACAATAGGCTCCTTCAAAAAACTTAGGCTTTTTGGGTGGCACCTCAAAGGAGTAGGGCACCAGCCGCATATGCTGGAGGTGGCGGGTTCAAACCCAACCCTGGCCAAAAAAAAACTCAGGCTTTTAAGAATTGTTTGTGTTTGCAGAAGACTAGGAATAGTCTCCCTTAAATGGGGAGTGGGGTGACCAGGGGACTCTTAGATAGGAGGTGGTCAGAGTTAGCCAAGGAGAAGGAGAACCCTGCCTACTTCTGCATTCTTCAGGGCTCTGTCTGCCTAAAGTAATTTCTTACAAAAATTACAGGGGAGGGAGGAAGGATGGCCGACTGAAACCAGCTTTCAGCAAAGGCTCCCAATCCAGAGGGAGAATCGATGGCCAGAGGTAACCCAATGAAGCAGAAGATCGGGAGCTGAGCTGAGAGAGAGGATCGATAGGTTTGCATCACCCCTGCTGGGACAAGGTAGGACCGTAGGACTCCAAGGAAACAAATTTCGGCTCAAAGCCCATCCCAAAGAGAACGGGAATTCTTCTTCTGCAACCCCCCCCCCCCAAAGTGGCTTGAGGCAAGTAGAGAACAAAGGACCTTTCGTTTCACCAAAGGGGAAAGAATGACTGAGGGCTGGGACTCCGCAGCAAGACTAGGCAGTCTCTAGTCTCAAAAGTTGATCTAATATTCTCCCTACCTTCCTGAACTCCCAATTCACCCCTCCCCTACTCCGGGTGGTCTGGAAGACTACCCCCTGCAAAATCTGGAGCGTTTGATAGAGAGTCACAGGCCAGTGACCCTCACCTGGCTCCTGCAACCCTTGAGGCCAGCAACTCTGCCAGAGGCCAGGGGTCAGCGGCTCTGCCCTTGGGTTCCCCATCTGGTTCCTGTAGCACAAGGCCAAGGGTCAGTGGCTCCGCCCTCCAGTTTCCCACCCAGCTCCTGTGACCCTTGCAGCTGGTGGCAAGGCCCTCCAGTTTCCCACTGGCTCCTGCAACCTGAACAGAGCAGTACCCCAGACCTGTGGCACCACCCCAGGCAGTGGCAGCACCACCCCTCACAGTGGGGGTGGCTGTACGGTCCCTCCCACTAGGGTCAAATTGAGCTGCCAGTTGACCTCCGCTGCCTAGATGCTGAAGACCTTTTGAACTCTCCCACCTGATTGGTGTTTGTGTCGACCAGGACAATTGGTTTGGAACTCTTGACCTGGGCCAATAACCCAGTGATCCACCAAAGTTATACCCTGGTTGTGTTGTTGTGGGATTGTGGGATCCTCCCCTTCCAGTTGTTGCCTGTGGGGGGGTGGGGGTCTTAGTTGCATATATATATATCCACAGCTGAGATTTCAGCCCAAAGCCACTGATTCACTAGGATTGGACAGAGACTAGCTAAATACCGGTCAGGTCCATCTAGCCCGACCACACCAAGCAGGTCCCCAGAGTTTCAGGCTGTAATTCTGAATGGGACCTTTGTAAAGCTCTAAGGGAAAAGCCACAATCACCAGTCCCAGTTCTTTGGCAAAGGGCTGGTTTATTACAACTCCAGGACCCCTCAATTCAGTTTCACCTTGCCATCTTCTCTAGCCAAACAGTGAAAAATAATCATGGAGCAGAATCAGTGGAAAAACTCTGGCAACATGAATAATCAGAGTATATCAACTCCCCCAAGGAATGACAAAGAAGGCACAACAGAAGATCCCATTCATAAACAAATGGCTGAGATGTCAGAAATCAAATCCAGAATTTGGATTGCAAATAAAATTAACAGAATAGAGGTAAAGATGGAATGAGAAATTCAAGGAGCAATTCAAAAGTTCTCTCAAGAATTCAAAGACAAAATCACCAAAGATTTTGACACACTGCGGCAAGAACTTGCAGCCCTCAAATATCTGAAAAATACAGTAGAATCCCTCAGTAACAGAATGGAGCAGGCAGAAGAAAGGATCTCTGACACTGAAGACAAAGCTTCTGAATGCTACCAAATGCTCAAAGAGGAAGAGAAGTGGTGAGCAAAAGCAGATCCTTCCCTGAGAGAATTGTGGGACCACTCCAAAAGAGCAAACATTCACCGCACAGGAATCCCTGAAGTAGAATAGGATGGTCCGAAAGGCACAGATACTCTACTGCAAGAGATAACTGAGGAGAACTTCCCAAGCATGGCAAGAGATACTAAAATTCAGATAGCAGTTTCAGAACCCCAGCATGAGTCAACCCAAATAAAGCATCTTCTAGACACATTATAATTCACCAAAATTAATATGAAGGAGAAAATCCTACAAGCAGCCAGACATAAGAAAATGGGAAGGGAAGAATATTAGATTGACTGCAGATCTTTCTGCTAAAATTTTTCAAGCTAGAAGAGGATGATCATGGACCTTCAATCTCCTAAAACAAAACAACTTTCAGCCCAGGATCCTGTAACCAGCTAAACTGAGCTTCATTTGTGACCGAGAAGTTAAATACTCTAATGACATAAACACGTTGAAGAAATTTGCCATAACCAAAGGAGCTCTTCAGGATATCCTCAGACCCATCCTCCATAATGACCAGCACAATGCTCTACCATCAAAGTAAACTCACTCTTAAATTCTTGACCAAAACCCAGTTTCCACAATGGTAAAAATATTCAAATGTCCACTGGACTATCAAAAACTTGACACCCAAATACTACCAGGCTTATCAATACTCTCAATTAAAGTGAATAGTTTAAACTGTCCTCTTAAGAGGCACAGGTTGTCTGACTGGATACAAAAACTCAGGCCATATATGTGCTGCATCCAAGAATCTCATCTTACCTTAAAGGATAAATATAGACTCAGGGTGAAGGGCTGGGCATCTGTAAGCCAGGAAAATAGAAATTAGAATAAAGCAGGGGTACCAATTTCACTTGCAGATACACTAGGCTTCAAATCAACAAAAGTAAGGAAAGACAAACATGGTCACTTCATATTTTTTAAGGGAAAACACTCAACATGATGAGATGTCAATTATTAACATTTATGTGCCTAATCAGAATGCTCCTCAATTTATAAGGGAGACCCTAAAAGAATGAGCAATTTAATATCTTCTAGCACCATAATAGTTGGAGATTTTAACACCCCTTTGGCAGTGTTGGATAGATCCTCCAATAACAAACTAAGCAAAGAAATTTTGGGCTTAAACTTCACCATACAAGAATTGAATTCAACAGACATCTACAGAACATTTCATCCTAACAAAACTGAATACACATTCTTCTCATCAGCCCATGGAATATCCTCCAAAATTGACCACATCTTAGGTCACAAGTCTAACCTCAGCAAATTTAAAAGTATAGAAATTATTCCTTATATTTTCTTGGATCATCATGCAATAAAAGTTGAACTCACCAATAACAAGTATCTGCATACTCATACAAAGACATGGAAACTAAATAACCTTATGCTGAATGATAGCTGGGTCATAGATGAGATTAAGAAGGAAATTGCCAAATTTCTGGAACAAAACAATAATAAAGACACAAATTAACAGAACCTGTGGGATACTGCAAAGGCAGTACTGAGAGGAAATTCATAGTGTTGCAAGCCTTCCTCAAGAGAATGTAAAAAGGGGAAGTCAATAACTTAATGGTACATCTTAAGCAACTGGAAAAGAAAGAACATTCTAACCCCAAACCCAGCAGAAGAAAAGAAATAACTAAAATTAGAGCAGAATTAAATGAAATCAAAAACAAAAGAATTATTCAAAACATCAAGAATCAAAAAGTTGGTTTTTTGAAAAATTCAACAGAAATGATGAACCTTTGGCCAACCTAACCAAAAATAGAAAACTGAAGTCCAAAATATCACCAATCAGAAATGACAAAGGTAAAATAACAACAGACACCCCAGAAATTCAAAAAATCCTTAATGAATACTACAAAAAACTTTATTCTCAGAAATATGAAAATCTGAAAGAAACTGACCAATCCTTGGAAGCACACCAACTTCCTAGAATGAAATTGACCAATCAGAAAGAATTGGAAATGCTGCACAGACCTATATTAAGTACTGAAATACAATCAACTATATGAAACCTCCCAAAAAAGAAGAGTCCAGGACCAGATGGCTTCATATCAGAATTCTACCAAACTTTTAAAGAGGAACTAGTACCTATATTACTTAACCTTTTCTACAACATCGAAAAAGAAGGAATACTTCCCAACACATTCTATGAAGCAACTATCCCCGATCCCTAAAGCATGAAAAGACTCAACAAGAAAAGAAAACTATAGATCAATATCTTTAATGAATATAGATGCAAAAATATTCAATAAGATCCTAGCAAACAGAATCCAGCAACAAATCAAACAAATTATACACCATGACCAAGTGGGTTTTATCCCAGACTCTCCAGGCTGGTTCAATATATGTAAATCTATAAATATAATACATCACATAAACAAACCAAAAAACAAAGACCATATGATTCTCTCAAAAGATGCAGAAAGAGCTTCTGACAATATCCATCATCCTTTCATGATCAGAACACTTAAGAAAATAGGTACAGAAGGGACTTTTCTTAAACTGATAGAGCCCATCTATAGCAAACCCACAGCCAATATCATATTGAATAGAGTAAAACTGAAAACATTTCCACTCAGATCAAGAACCAGGCAAGGTTGCTCATTGTCTCCACAGCTATTCAACATTGTAATGGAAGTCTTAGCCATTGCAATAAGGCAAGAGAAGGTGATCAGGGTATACAAAAAGGGTCAGAGGAGATCAAACTTTCACTCTTCGCTGATGATATGATTTTATACCTGGAAAACACCAGGGACTCAATCACAAAACTCTTAAAAGTGATCAAGGAATACAGTAGTGTCTCAGGATACAAAATCAATACTCACAAATCAGTCACTTTTATATATGCCAATAACAGTCAAGCCAAAAAAACAGTCAAGACTCTATTCTCTTTACAGTTGTGTCAAAGAAGATGAAATATTTGGGAATTTACCTAACAAAGGACATGAAAGATCTCTATAAAGAACTCTGAGAAAAGAAATATCTGAAGATGTTAACAAATGGAAAAACATATCATGCTCACAGCTAGGAAGAATCAACATTGTTAAAATGTCCATATTACCCAAAGCAGTTTACAAATTTAATGCAATCCCTATGAAAGCACCACCGTCATACTTTAAAGATCTGAAAAAAATAGCACTTCGTTTTATATGGAACCAGAAAAAAGCTCAAATAGCCAAGACATTATTCAGAAATAAAAACACATCAGGAGGAATTACGCTACCAGACTTCAAACTGTACTATAAATCTATAGTGATCAAAACAGCATGGTATTGGCACAAAAATAGAGAGGTAGATGTATGGAAAAGAATTGAGAGCCAAGAGATGAATCCAGACACTTATCATCATTTGATCTTTGATAAGCCTATGAAAAATATAAATTGGAGAAAAGATTCCCTATTTAACAAATGGTGCTGGGAGAATTGGCTGGCGACTTGTGGAAGACTGAAACTGGACCCACACCTTTCACCATTAACAAAAATTGACTCTTGCTGGATAAAAGATTTAAACTTAAGACATGAAACTATAAAGATTATTGGGGAGAGTGCAGGAGAAACACTTGAAGAAATTGGCCTGGGAGAATACTTTATGAGGAGGACCCCCTAGGCAATTGAAGCAACACCAAAAATACATTACTGAGATCTGATCAAACTAAAAAGCTTCTGCACAGCCAAGAACACAGTAAATAAAGCAAGCAGACAGCCCCAGAATGGGAGAGGACATTTGCAGGTTTTGCTTCTGACAAAGGTTTGATAACCAGAATCCACAGAGAACTCAAACTTATTAATAAGAAAAGAACAAGTAATCCCATTTCATTGTGGGCAAGGGACTTGAACAGAAGCTTCTCTGAAGACAATATGTGCATGGGCTGCAGACACATGAAAAAATGCTTATCATTAGGCAGTGCCTGTGGCTCAAAGGGGTAGGGTGCCAGCCCCATATATTGGAGGTGGCAGGTTCAAACCTGGCCCCACTCAAAAAAAAAAAAAAACTGCAAAAGATGAAAATGCTCATCATCTTTAATCATCAGAGAAATGCAAATCAAAACCACTTTGAAATATCATCTAACTACCATAAGACAGCTCACATAACACAATACCCAAACCACAGATGTTTGTGTGGATGTGGAGAAAAGGGAAGACTTCTGCACTGCTGGTGGGAGTGCGAGCTAATACGTCCCTTTTGGAAAGAAGTGTGGGGAATACTCAGGGATCTAAAAGTAGACCTGCCATTTGATCCTGCAATTCCTCTATTAGGTGTATATCCAAAAGACCTAAAATCATTTTATAACAAAGATATTTGCACCAGATTGTTCATTGCCACTGAATTCATAATAGCCAAGTCATGGAAGATGCCCAAGTGCCCATCGACCCATGAATGGATTAACAAGTTGTGGTATATGTATACTATAGAATATTATGCAGCCTTAAAAAGATGGAGACTTTGGGCAGCACCTGTGGCTCAAAAGGGTAGGGTGCCAGCCCCATATGCTGCAGGTGGCAGGTTCAAACCCAGCCCCAGCCCCCCCAAAAAAAATGCAAAAAAAAAGATGGAGACTTTATCTCTTTTATGTTTACATGGATGGAGCTGGAGCATCTTACTTAGTAAAGTATCTCAAGAATGAAAGAAAAATTATCCAATGTACTCAGTACTATTATGAAATCAACTTACAATCACTCACACTTTCATATGAAGAATAGATCACAACTATGGCCTAAGATGAAGGAGGGAGGAGGGGGGAAATTGGGAGCGAGGTCAGACCGAGGGAGGGTGAATGGTGGGATCACATCAATGGTGCCTAATGGAAGGGTACATGTCAGAACTATTAATATAAAGTATAAATGTCTTAACATAATAATTAAGCGAGATGAGGTATATATTAACCAGTGTGATGTAAGCATTCCTAATTCTATATGAAATCAGCACATTGTACTCCATAAATGCATTAATGCATCCATGATCTATGTGTTTATGATTTAATAAAAAAAAAAAACTACAGGAAGGAATAAAGAACACCAGAAAGAATAAAAGAAAAGAAAAGAAAAGAAAAGCTTAGAGCACCATCTATATCTTACTGGCTGGGACACTTCTCAGATTACCAAGCTGGACAGATAAAAGAAGCTGGAGTGCAAAGTAATGAACAGTTTCCAATGGCATGACATAGTAGTGTAGAGGCAGAAAATCCACTAGAGGTCTTTATTTGTGGGTTCCAAGGAAATATCCCAAAATAACCCTTTTGCTTCTCTTTAAGCACAATATAAAGAGATAACCAACAAAGAAAAGCCCTTTCCCTTATGGGATTTCCTTCTAAAGCAGAGGCTCCTTGGGTAGGATCAATGCCTATGGAATACACACAGAAAATAATGGCTGGGGGTTTACAGCATAGAAGAGCTCTGACAAGCATGCCCAGTGGAAGAGACTGGACAGATAACAGGCTTCTTCAATTTTCATGCCTACCCCTGTCTCCTGCTACACTGCATCAACTTCAAACACAAAGGTTAAGATGTTTTACCCTGGGATTTCATTTATGCAATAGACCAACCAAACATTTATAGATGAGTACAAATGGTTGCCTGTGAAGCACCTGAAGTTTTTCCAATAACGGAGGAATTTGGATGTGTTACTTGGTCTTTACTCTGCCAGGGGCATATTCTGCTGACGTTAGAAAAACACGCTATTTTCAACAAGATTTAGTCTCATTTCCCTTTGCTTTCCAGTCTCTCATTAATGACTGGACGGAGAATGAGAATTCGATTTTACAATGATTTAGAGATCTCTGAGTTGGCTTTCTTCCCATGGTATATGACCAACTTCAAAGAAGCAATTGAATAACTACTAAGGAAATAGTTCTTTCCAAGGAATGGAGATCCTTTGTCATAAGCCAGAGGAATAACTACGCCCTCTGACTTGATTTCAAGAGGGCCTCTGGGCTGAGAGGAGTGTCTGGCTGGTGGTGTCGCTTTGCTCACAAGAGCAGCAGGCTGCCAGCTGGTCTAGAACTTTGTGTACCTTCTATAGGCAGAATCTCTGGAATAGGGAGGCAAGGGTGGGTGAGGGAAGGAAATAAAATGATAAATAAATTAACAGATGTAAAGTACATAGCACAGTGCCTGATGGGCACATCTCTATACATAGTTACCACTTTTTGAGCACCTCCTGTGTGTTAACTATTGCAATAAGTACTTAATGTGCAGTCTATCTTCACAAAAACCTTATAACGCCAGTATTGTCATGATTCTCATTTTATGGGAGAGCAAACTGAATCTCAGAAGTTTAAGTAACTTGTTCAAAGGATTCACAACTAGTAAAAGATGAGGCCAAGCTTTGAAACCAGATTCCTTTCTTTGGGCCCTAGGTGTCAGGTATTATGTTTGGTATATAATTTGTGCCTAATCCTCACGACACTCTTGAATTGCAAGTATGATTATTTTCTATTTACAGCTGAAGAGATGAAGATTCAAGAGGTTGAACAACTTAGTTGATGAGATGAAGGTTCAAAGAGGTTGAACAACTTGTCTGAGATCACACAGGCAATAAGGAACAGAGCGAGGATTCTAATCCAAGCCTGACTGCAACCACAAAACTCTTCCACCTCTACTGAAATCTGATATATGTGGGACATTCAGAATCAAATGTTTGTCCCTATCCTGACTGGTACAATGAAGGTATATGGATGACAGAGTTGAAGGTAACGTAGATTTGGAAGTCAGAGAAGGAGATGTTGCACAGTGGAACTAGAATCATATCTTCTGTTTTCTCCTGGGGCTAGTATTAAACAGGATAAGGGGAACTGATTTTACCCCCTCATCCCCAAATTATAAGAGAAGGAGAAACCAATCAGAATGTGAGCTAGAGAATTACTATTACCTAAGAACTATCATCTGACCTGTGTAGGTATGCCAATCATGGATTTATTGCCATTTAGCTCCAAATCCATCCTATTTGCTTGCTCTATAAAAAGGGTTCTGGGCCCTTTAAATATTTTTTTCCTTTAGAGCTGGCACAATGTTAAGCTTTGTCAATAGAGGGTACTAGGGAGACATTTCAGAAGGAAGGGGCTTTTCTTCCAGGTTTAAGTGTATTGGTGTAATCACTTGGCAGGCTCCTGCAGCACAGGCACCCACTGTCCCACTGACCAGTTCCAGCAGCACACGGAGCTCCTCCAGCACCAGGTTCCTGCAGCCTGTGCAACTTTAAAAGCATACAGCTCCTATCGGATGAACAGCAGCACCCAGCAGCTTTTCTTTTCTTTTGTTTCCAGAAGCTTCTCTTAGTACCCCTTCCTTAGGCATTTTTGTATTGCAGTGCCTATGGGGAGATACCTCTCCATGAACAGCTTTCCCTGGCACTGTGGAGTATGGATTTCTCACAAGTTCCACGTGGCAGGATTCCCACAAGTTCTGCTGCTCCAGTACCATAGCAATCTCTCTGCTATCTAGTGAGCCACGACTGTGCCCTCTCCTAAAAGATCTGGATGTTACCAGTGTACTCAGTACTTCCATGAAACCAATTTATATTTACTCACACTTTCTTATGAAAGATAGAACACAACTATAGCCCAGGATGAAGGAGAGAAATGGAGTGGGAAGGGAGGGGAGGGGGAAGGTTTGACAAAGGGAGGGTAAAAGGCAGGACCATACCTCTGGAGCATGTTGCAAGGGTACAAGTCAAATCTGTCAAGTGTAGAACATAAATGTCTTAACACAATAATCACGTAAATGAGGTGAAAACGATGTTGATTGGTTTGATCTAACCACATCAGATTGCATAAAAAACCAGCACATTGTACCCCACATATGCATGAATGTATTCATGATCTATGTGTGTATGACTTAATAATAATAATAAAAAAATCTGGATCTTAGCCCTAGGGGAAGCGTTCTCTTTAG
This sequence comes from Galagoides demidoff, assembly GCA_963574575.1. Taxonomy (NCBI): domain Eukaryota; kingdom Metazoa; phylum Chordata; class Mammalia; order Primates; family Galagidae; genus Galagoides; species Galagoides demidoff. The sequence continues at coordinate 51,734 of CAUYQV010066524.1, forward strand.
CTCAGGTCTAGGTATAGTGGCTGCTCCTTACATCTGCTATCCTACATTCTTTGTAGTTGTATTTATTTCTTTTCTTTTATTTTCTTTCTTTTTTTGGAGACAGAGTCTCATTGTGTTGCCCTCAGTAGAGTGCTGTGGTGTCACAGCTCACAGCAACCTCAAACTCTTGGGCTTAAGTGATTCTCTTGCCTCAGCCTCCCATGTAGCTGGGACTACAGGCGCCTGCCACAACACCTAGCTATTTTCTGTTGCAGCTGTCATTGTTGTTTAGTGGGCCCAGGCTGGGTTCAAACCTGCCACCCTTGGTGTATGTGGCTGACGCCATAACCACTGTGCTACGGGCACCAAGCCAGTAGTTATATTTATTTCTTACAAGCCAATCCCCTGTTATGGTTAATATTTATTTATATTAAACTTTCTCTGTTCAAATCACTGTGTGGTTTCTCTCTCCTGAATTTTCCCAGGATGACAGAGTTAATTCCTTTTCTCATATCTCAAAGTTATATAAGGCAATTCCTAGGGAAAAGGGATGCTTCTAGGAGGGGAGTGCAGGTAGGGAGGATGGACTTTTCCTAGAGACATGGCCCAAAGAGAAAACAGTATTTTATTTTTCAGGAGGCAAGAGATAACTTCTATGTATTGCTTTCTAATATAAGAAAATGAGTTAGAATATGTGTGTGCTCTTAGCTGTCAGAATTCTTTCAATGAGGGGAGAGAACCAGCTACATAGGAAAGGCAACTGAAGTCTGTGGACTGCCTAGGCCCTGAGAGTCAAAAAACTCATGATCATTCCCAGTCCAAATGGTACTTACACTCTTATAGATTAGGTCCTCTAGGGGGAAGTCAGTATTTGTGATGGTAGCCTAAGAATGACTTCCGTCTTTATTTTTTAATTGCTATTTATTTTTAGAAATAGGGTCTTGCTCTGTTTCCTAGGCTGGAGTGTAATGGTGTGAACTTCTGGGCTCAAGTGATCTTCCTATCTTAGCCTCCCAAGTATCTAGGACTACAGGTGTGCACCACCAAGTCCAGTTAATTTTTTTTTTGCATTTTTTTGTAGAGATAGAGTCTTGCTGTGTTGGCCAGGGTTGTCTCAAACTCCTAGCCTCAAGTGATTCTCCCACCTCAGCCTCACAATCACTGGGATTACAGGTAGAAGCCACTGCACTGGGCAGCCATCTTTAATTAAATGACTAATATTGCACCCCAAATATCTATGACTGTTCACACAACTCTTCTTCAAAGCTCAAATTGTCTTCCCTATACTGCAAGAGATTAAACATTTTCCTTTTATTTTTTCCACTTTGCTTTCCCATGGACACATTTATACAAATTTTCAGATAGCTTGAAGTGTCATGAATTCTGGAAAAAATTCTTAAAACTCAGTATAGAAGTTAGGAGTTTGGGGTTTGTGTGTCAGGATATTTTCCAGGTACCATAAGGAGAAATGGTTTCCACTAGTGACAGAATACCACCATAATTTGTACATTACTCATAGATTTGTGCAGCTGAGTGACTTTTGAATTTGAGTAAAATATTTTCCAAAACATTTATTGCTAATTAACCACAACCTTTCTGCTGTTGTTCTTAATGCTTCCCCCACCCCACTACTACCATCTCAAACTATAATACTGCCTCCCCAAAGCTCACTGTATGCAAAATGGGAGACAAATAGTTAATCAGGAAAGAATATAAAAATGTAAATTTCAAAATCTGATAATCAACTAAAATGTTCCCTGTACATGATACAAATTCAACCTCTGGAGTATTTAGGAAGCATTGGCCCAGAACACATTCAGAGACACTAAACACGTCATAGCTAATCAGATAACCTGCTAAATCACTAGGAAGTTTCTGATATGTAACTCCCACTTGTTAGAGGCCTCATAGCAGTAACAATTACATTAGGAACCATAAAAGCTTTCAATAAAGGATGTTTGGCCAGAGTAGTCAGGAATACCTATGGTCTTTGAGAAGCTTTCAGATGGTCCTCTAGATAATCCAAGGCACTGTGTATTCAAGTGTGGGTAAAGGTACCAGTTAACATTAATTAAAGGGAGGGCTGAGCTATATAAATATGATTGCCTTGCTAAAAAACTACTCAACTGTTTCAAACTATAGTTTTAGAAGATCAGTGTGACTCTGCTTCCCTTCTTGTGTTTGTTCTTTCCAATCTTGGCCCTAGCCATGTGTGGGTCATACGTGACAAGCCCACAGTTAATATATTCAATAGTGAAAAACTGAAAGCTTTTCTTCTAAGATCAGGAACAAGGCAAATAGGCTCACTCTTACCACTTCTAGTCAACATAGTATTGGAAACCCTAGACATAGCATTTAGGCAAGAAAAAGAAAGAAAAAGCATCCAAATAGGAAAGGAAAAAAATAGAACTATTCTTGTTTACAAAGGAGATGAGTGTATGTATAGAACATTCTAAATAATCCATTAAAAAAACTATTAGAGCTAATAAACAAATTTAGAAAATTTACAAGATACAAAATCAACATAAAAAATCAGATGCATTTCTATACACTAACAATAAACTATCAGAAAGAAAAATTATGAAAATAATTCCATTAGCATAGCACCAAAAAGAATAAAATACTTAAGAATAAACCTAGTGTAGGAGGTAAAAATGTGTACATATATAATGAAAACTACAAAACACTGAAGAAAGTAATTAAAGACACAGACACATGGAAAGATATCATGTTTACAGATGGGAAGACTTAATACTGTTAAAATGTTATACTACTCAAAGTGATGCATACATTCAAGGCAATCCTTATCAAAATCTTGATGATTCTTTTTTTACAGAAATAGAAAAAAAATTCTACTATTCACATAGAAGTATAGAAGATCACAAATAGCCAAATCATTTTGAAAAAGAACAAAACCGGAGGCTTCACACTTCCTGATCTTAAAATATATTACAAAGCTAAAGTAATCAAAACAGTATTTTGCTACTACAAGTAAAATCATAGCAGGCAGATGGTTAAACTATAGCAAATCCATACAAAATGCTATACAATCAACTACTGATGCACACAATTACCTGAATGAATCTTTCTTTTTCTTTCTTTCCTTTTTTTTTTAGACACAGAGTCTCACCTTGTCACCCTCAGTAAAGTGCCCATGGTGTCACAGCTCACAGTAACCTCTAATTCCTGGGCTTAGGTGATTCTCTTGCCTCAGCCTCCCAAGTAGCTGGGACTACAGGTGCCTGCCAAAATGCCCAGCTATTTTTTTTTTTTGTTACAGTTTGGCCAGGACCGGGTTTGGACCTGCCACCCTCAGTATATGGGGCCAGCGCCCTACCTACTGAGCCACAGGCACCACCCTACCTGGATGAATCTTAAGGGAATTATGATGAGTAGAAAAAGCCAATTCAGAAGGATTATATGCTATATGATTCCACCTATGTAACATTATTGAAATGCTAGAATTCTGGAAATAGAGTACATATTAGTGGTTGGTGGAAGGCAGGAAGGAGATAGGCAACATATGGCAGTCTTGTGGTGATGGAATTGTTCTGCATCTTGACTGCACCAATGTGAAAATCCTGGATGTGACATCGTATTGCAGTTTTGCAAGATGATACCAGGTAAGGAGTGTATGGGATCTCTGTATTATTTCTTATAAATATATATGAATATTCAATTATCTCAAAATAAAAAAGTTTAATTTTAACAAAAGGAAAGGGAAAAAGGCATAGACAGAAGGAAAGTAGAAATTGTCCCTGCTGTTTGCAATATAGTTCAGATATGTGTCCCAGATTATACCAGCATTTCCAGGCTTGGCAGGCCAATTCAGTGTACTGCAGAGATCCCCATGGTGTAGCAAAGGAAGGCAGAGTTTTCCTGTAGAGAAAGAATTTGCTCCTCTCACTTTAGATATTAGTTATTTCTCTTTCAAATTTGGAAACCAAGAGGTATATCAAAATCAATGAAGGTTAGGAAGTTCTGGGTTAGTAAGAACTACTAAAGTTTTTGTAAGTCCTCCAAACAGCTTTGTTGCTGGGATCTAGGCTGCTGCTGCAGAAGCCTCCTTAGAGATAATTTAAACAGAATTGACCTCAAGGGAAATAGGGACATTATTTTGCTTTCCCTGTGAAGAACAGAGACGATGGAGAGCAGGCCATATGACAGCTCTCTCTCTGAAGATAGCAGAGTGAAGGAAAAGAAAGGCCTGAGAGTGGTAGGCACGAAAAGACTGAGAATCATAAACTGACAAGGAAGAAAGGAGAAATTTCTCTGCCTCCATGTGTCTCGGTAATTGGGCATCAATTTACCTATCATGGATGCCATGCAGTACTTCAAGTGACTTGGAAGTGTTGGGTAAAGACCGACTCAGTGTTGACATCTCATTTTAAAAAGCTAACTGTTCACACATGAATGATTACACAAAATATTAAAGACCAGCCTCTTTTTCCATCTGGATGATGGATCTGCAAGGAGAATGCATTCCTACCACTGGCAGAATATTTCTAGACAGACACAATAATCTTTCCTGCTGCTCTCTTCTCTTTTCGGATGTCATTAAACATTTGACTAACACTGACTTTCAAATCTTCCCATACACTAACTCCCTGTTTATCAAATCCATGAAAAAATGCTCAAGTTGTCTACCTACAATCAACAGAGTTCCCTGGGGTCAGGTGAACACCGATGTGTCTGAATTAAAATGTTTTAAGGTGAGGCTCGGAGCCTATGGCTCAATTGGCTAAGGCGCCAGCCACGTACACCTAAGGTGGCGGGTTCGAATCCCCAGCCCGGGTCCGCCAAACAACAATGATGGCTGCAACCAAAAAATGGCCGGGCGTTGTGGCGGGCGCCTGTGGTCCCAGCTACTTGGGAGGCGGA
>CAUYQV010066526.1:0-20555 GCA_963574575.1 Galagoides demidoff
ACACTTCTACACTGCTGGTGGGATTGCAAACTAATACACCACTTTTGGAAAGACATCTGGAGAACACTGAGAAAACGAAAAATAGACCTGCCATTTGATCCTGCAATTCCTTTATTAGGTATATTCCCAGATGACCAAAAATCGCATTACAAAGATATTTGTATCAGAATGTTTATTGCAGCCCAATTCATAATTGCCAGGTCATACATATACAAAGATATTTGTATCAGAATGTTTATTGCAGCCCAATTCATAATTGCCAGGTCATGGAAGAAGCCCAAGTGTCCATTGATCCACGAATGGATCAACAAACTGTGGTATATGTACACCATGGAATACTATGTAGCCATAAAGAAAGATGGAGACTTTACGTCCTTCATGTTCACATGGATGGAGCTGGAAAATGTTCTTCTTAGCAAAGTATCACAAGAATGAAAGAAAAAGTATCCAACATACACAGGTCTACTATGAAATTAATTTATAGCTTTCATACGAAAGCTATAACCTAATAACAGCCTAAGAATATGGGGAGAGGGTAGGGAGAGGGGAGGGAGGAAAAGTGGAGGGAGGAGGATTGGAGGGATCACTTCTGTGGTTTATCTTATAAGGGTGAATCTTTCTAAGAGTAGAATATGAACATTTTAACACAATAACTAAGAAAATGACATGAAGGCTATGTTAACCAGTTTGATGGAAATGTTTCAAATTGTATGTAAACCCCCCACACTGTACTCCAGAATTGCATTAATGTATATAGTTACCATTCAATAAAAAAGAAAAAGAAGACTGAAAATGGACCCTCATCTGTCACCAATTGCAAAAATTGACTTTCACTGGATAAAAGATTTAAATTTAAGGGAAAAAATGATAAAAATTTTAGAAGAAACTGTGGGTAAAACTGAGTTGGGAAAAGATTTTACGAAGAAGATCCCTTTGGCAACTTCAGAAACAACAAAAACAGATAAATGAGACATAATCAAGCCAAAAAGCTTATGCAGAGCTAAGGGTACAACAGCTAAAGCAAAAAGACAAAACGAGAAAAGACATTTGCATGCTCTAAATCTGACAAAGGGTCAATAACGAGAATTTAAAGAGAACTCAAACTAATCAACATAAAAGAGCTTTTATAAGTGGGCAAGAGATTTGAACAGAACTTTCTCTGAAGAAAACAGATGAATGGCCAATAAACACATGAAAAAATGCTCATCACCTCCAATCATCAGAGAAATGCAAATCAAAACCACCCTGAGATATCATCTAAGCCCAGTGAGAATAGCCCACAGCACAAAATCCCAAAGCTGCAGATGCTGGTGTGGATATGGAGAGAAGGGCACACTTTTATACTGCTGGTGGGACTGCAAATTAATACAGCCTCTCTGGAAAGAAGTCTGGAGAATCCTCAAAGAACTAAAAGGAAACCTTCCATTTGATCCCACAATCCCATTACTAGGTATCTACTCAGAAGGAAAAAAAAAAAACATTTTACCATAAGGACATTTGCATTCGAATGTTTATTGCAGCTCAGTTCACAATGACCAAGATGTGGAATCAACCCAAGTGCCCATCACCCCATGAATGGATTAATAAACTGTGGTATATGTATAAAGTGGAATACAATTTATCCACAAAAGATGGAGACTTTAAATCTTTTGTATTTACCTGGATGGAGTTGATGCATATTCTTCTTAGTAAAGTGTCACAACAATGGTGAAACAAGTATCCATTGCACTCAATGCTAATATAAAACTAATAGGTAAACAACTACATTCCTGCATGAGAGAAAAACATAAATAAATACAAAAGGGGGGAAGGAGAAAAGGGAGGAGGGAAAGGAGAGGAGGGAGGTGGAAAAGGGCTAGAAGATGGGGGCTTGCTAAATTCTCCCCAAGGTGCACAATGTAAGGATATGTGCTATACCTCTTGGATGAGGGGCTTAGTTACATCTTGAACTTCGCCTAAGAAACACAAGCAATGTAACCTAATCATTGTACACTCGTGTCAATCTAAAATAAAAACACAATTCAGGAAATCAATGTAAAAAAGTATCACGGTTGTCTACTATATACAAAATATCTATAGGTAGAGTGATATGAATAAACATCTTGTCCAAAAGGAATTATCAGTTTATCCTGAATATAGGCAAATAGTTTATTTCAGTATATGATCAAAACTAATTGAATCAGAATGGCACAACCCTCTGCTATGACCTGCATTCATAGGGACTTACTCCCACCTTCTTATAAATTTCACCAGCTCTGCTCATAGCTCCAAAATGCCAAGTATACTACTACCTCCGGAAGCACTCAGGAGAATTCATCCATGACCCACTAGTTTGGCCTTAGTCACCCTGAAGAAACACCTGTAATAGAGAAACAGTCGTGTTAGGTCACAAGCAGGAGCTTCCTTGAAAGGAATAATGTTCCCAGAGAAAGAATGTAACTACACCATTAAAGGTTCTCTATGGGCTCAGATTTTTCAAACAAGATACAGAATCTGTCAAACTGTCAGAAACTCAGCATGACATGAGCCAAATCACAGTGCCACTGTCAGAGAGAAATTCTACTACACCCCCCCCTTTTTTTTTTACTTGAAAATAAACAAAAGTTTTCCATTCTATTGTCTTATTGCTTAACTCCAATAGCAAGTGTGTCCTCTTAGGATCAATTGAAGTCAAAACTATATTTTAAAAGGAATCGCTGTGCTTGCTTTTATTTGCTTAGGATTTTTTTTTTCTAAATCTGTGAAATAGGATATTGGTATTTTAAGCAGAATCATGTTGAATATGAAAATGGCAGTATGGACATTTTAACAATGTTGATTCTACCAATCCATAAACATGGGATGTTTTCCCCTTTGTTTGTGTCAACTGTGATTTATTTCATCAGTGTTTTGTAGTTCTCCTTGTAGAGATCTTTGGGTAAGTACATTTCTACGTATTTTGTTTTCTTTTCAATTATTATAAATAATATTGTTCCTGATTTGAGTCTCGGCTTGACTGTTACGACTACATAAAAACACTACTGAATTGTATGCATTGATTTTGTAACCTGAGACTTTGCCAAATTTAGTTATCAATCCTAGCAGTTTGGGGGGAAATTTTGAGGGTTTTCTATATATAAGATCATATTTTTGGCAAATAGGGATAATTTGACCTCCCCGTTTCCATTTTGGATGCCCCCTACCAAATTGCTCTAGCTAGGACTTCCAGTACTACATTGAATAGAAGAGTTGACAGTGAGCACTTCCATCTTATTCCTGTTCTTAGGGGTAATTCTTTCGGCCTTTCTCTCCATTCAATATACTGTTGACTGTGACATATTGTTTTTATTAATTTGAGGTATGTCCTTTATATCCCCAGTTTGTTGAGTTTTTTGTCATGATAAAAACATGGTTTTTTGTTTGTTTTTTTGTTTTTTGAGACAGAGTCTCACTGTGTCACCCTCGGTAGAGTGCTGTGACATCACAGCTCACAGCAACCTCAAACTCTTGGGCTCAAATGATTCTTATGCCTCATCCTCCCAAGTAGCTGAGATGACAGGCACCTGCCACATGCCTTGCTGTTTTTTTGTAGCAATTGTCATTGTCATTTAGCTAGCCCAGGCTGGGTTCAAACCCGCCTGCCTTGGTGTATGTGGTCAGCGCGCCCTAACCACTGAGCTATGTATGAGTGCCCAGTCGATGCTTTTTTTTTTTAAGATGATCTTTGTTTTTGCTTCTGTTTATATGTGAATTACATTTATTCATTTTCATGTGATGAAACATGCTTGCATCTCAGGGATGAAGAGATGACCATGGTGAATTAGCTTTTTGATGTGTCATGGAATTTAGATTTTTAGTAAGTTGCTGAGGATATTTGCAGGTATGCATCTAAGGAATAGTGGTCTGTAGTTTTCTTTTCTTCTTGTTCTCTTTCCAACCAACCAGACAAAACATACATTAGGGAAAGGATGCCCTGTGCAAAAGCAATTCCAGGAAAGATGGATAGCCACATGCAAAAGAAGAAAACAGAACCCCTATCTGTCACCGTATACAAAAATTAACATATGATGGGTTCAAGAATTAATTTAAGCTATGAAACCATAAAAGTTCTAGAAGAAAACATAAGAAAAATATCACTAACCACCAGGGAAATGTAAATTAAACGACACTTTATTCCTCTTAGAATGTCATTATTAAAAAGAAGAAAATGACAGATGTTGGCATGGATGCAGAGAAAAAGGAATGTTCCTACATTGTTGGTGAGACTGCAAATTGGTGTGACCCCCAAGGAACAAAGAATGGAAGTTCTCAAAGTGCTAAAGGTAGACCTACAATTCTATCCAGAAATGCCGCTACTGGGTATGAAAATAAACCATTTTATCATAAAGATACTTATACTTTAATGTTTATCAGAGCACAATTCACAGTTGCAAAGATACATAATTAACTCAAGTGCCCATCAGTTTAGGAATGAAAACCATTTGGGTGGTTTATAAACACACACATACACACACCATGGAGTACTCACCTCTATAAAAAGGGATGAAATAATGTCTTTCAAAGCAGCTTGGGTGAAACTGTAGACCATTATTCTAAGTGAAGCATCTCAGACAAACAACACATGTTCTCAATGATAAATGGGGCTAAACAAGAGGTACCTATGGGCAAAGAGATGTAAGGACATTGACAGCAAAGAACACTGTGCTATATACAGTGTGTTCATGCAAAAAAAAAAAAAAAAAACGTGTACCCCATTAACATTTTGAAATAAAAACAATTTCTATTTTCATAAACAAGAAGAATGAGATTGTTTGCTAAGAATTCTGATTATTTATTTGTATTTCTGCAGTAAGAAACCCTTAGCTATCTATTAGAGGTATTACTTAATGGCTCTAGAAAAGATACACGTACATACTTAGGAGTGGAGACAATGATGGGGGAAATCTCAGGCACCCCCCCAAGAAAGTGGTTTGAGACTGACCACAACCCAGAACATTAGAGAGAGAGAAATTCTTCCTGGGCTGACTGAATTCGTGTGAGAGGCTTTGATACCCAGATTTGTGTTATGTGAAAGTTTTACCTTTAATTTAATACAAGAATTTGAATGTGAAAAAAACAATTTAAAAGATTTTTTCGGTAAAGTTTTTTAGCCAACTTTCTTTTATCAAATTGGTAGCATTATTAATATTTAGATGTAATAATAAACACTTTCCGAAAGGTTTCTGAGACAGACGGAATTTGACATTTTCTAAGTGTTTCTGTGACTATTACCATCTTTATCAGCTAATAATACTGAACAATTAACAATTAATCTAAATCATAGATGTTACATCTGTTATTTTGATGCCATCGCTGTAAAGAGATTTTTCTGGCACTCCTGTGATAGGAAAATCACTTATGTTCTTTCTTTGTTTTTTTTTTATCTTTGCCTTTTTCTTCTTCTTATTATTAACTTAGTAATTATAGTCATTTGAGGTATTAGTTATTTGGACTTTTTTTATGGATGAGAAAGTATAGAACTTTCTACTTATACTATCATATGTTTATTTGGTAACGAAATATCTAATTCAATATGAACCTCTAATGAAATACAAAAGTCTAAATGAACAGAATTAATAAGCTCTGTATTTGTTTGTTCCCTAATCCTGAGCCATCACCATTAGACAAAGGAGTCTTTCTAAGGGTACTTCTCTGCTTCCCACACTTGGATTATTCATTTGTTTAATGAATGTACTGGAGATGGAAAGACCCTTCCTCCCATCCTCCGGCCACATATCTAGCTCATGCACTCCTTTCTTTGTTGTCCAAATATGCTCCGTCCTGCACACCATGGATGAAGCAGTTGCCTTCACTGAGCTTCAGATATTACAGGAACAATGACTGTGCCAGAGGCAGACACCAGGATGATGCAGCAGCTACAGGAAGGCCTGAGGACCCCTCTGGCAGAGCTGAATGGATGTTTCTATTCTCCTGCTTCATCTGGGACTGGCTCTGGTCTTTAACATTGCCCTGGTGTTACTAATTCTTTGCACTGCATTTTTCTAACACTGGAAGGACAGGAACACTCTCAGTTACCAAAGAGAAAAGAATCCATACTTCTCAGCGTCCTGCCTTTGCAACATGCATATCTGCTTCCTGGTGTGTACAAGGGTGACATGTCCCAACTATTACTCTTTTTTTTGTTGTTGTTGTTGGCCAGGGCTGGGTTTGAACCCACCACCTCCCATATATGGGACCAATGCCCTACTCCTTTGAGCCACCCACAGGCGCCGCCCCTGACTCTTCCTTTTAAATCCTATGAAAATTAACCCTTGGCCAGATTCACTGTTTGGAATCTGGCATCATCCCTTCTCTGTTTCCTGAATGTAAGAAACTCAGTCCCCATAGCTACTAGGGAGGACACCAATGTAGGTGCTCATGGCAAAAGGAAGAAAGATTGCTCCAGACAGATATTAGGATACAGAAGTATAAAATTTATTTTTTATCTTCTTAGAAGGAGGCATGGGGTGACAGAGAAGGAGGGGAGGAACTAGAGGAGGCAAAGAGAGCATTGGGATGGTGTGGTATCTCAGAGAGAGGAGAAGTGTCTGCACTAAGACCAATGGCTTGCTGGGGTTACAGGGAGAAAGAGGAGGTAAGCAGTGACAGCAGTCATCCCGACCTGTTCTATCCAGTTCTTGGCAGCAGGTAGATGACAAAGACTGAAGCTGGGCCCAGAGTTCAAGAGCTGGCTCTCCCACCTTTACTTGGACACAGTTATTGCTGGCAATGTTGCTCTGCCCTCAAGACATGGCTGAAGTCTGAAACTTGTACCCTCTTCTTCATTCGGGAACTCCAAGCCTGTAAAACAAGTAGTAGTAGTGAGCTGGTAAATGTAAAGACAAAGATTGCATTGGTTTTCTGTCTGCTGTTTTCAGATATTATAAAAACAGAGTCTCCACAGGATATCTATCAGCTAAAGGTGGAAAAAGAACAGCACACAGAGAGAAAGCTCTCATGGTTTTAGCCCTTTTCACCAAGAAACTATGAGTTAATGAATTTTCTAACATTCTGACATTAAGACTGACCATCCGTTCAAAAGCGCCCACATCACTTCCATGGGACTTTTCACACTGGTGCATTTTTCTTCTCTCGTGTATGTTGATGTTTGTAAACACTGTCTCCAGTTATGCTCTTACCTCTGAGGAATTTTTAATTTCTGTCTCCCTCATCTTTCCTTTGTTTCTCTTCTGGATTTCTGTCTCAAATTGTTTCCAAACATTAAAAAGCCAGAGTGTGATATATGATCCTCATCTGGAGTCAAGTAATTTCCTTCACATTCTCTGTACCTCCACATTTGTCCTCTGTTCTGTCTTGGATTTATTTGCTGGGTCATTGTTCGAGTTTAAATGTTTGGTCATCATCTTTTTCTTCTGAATTCATGTCTCAGCAGTAATTGATTTTTTCATAAGTACAGGTAGTCTCTGGGTTAGGAATAAGATAGGTTCTGAAGGTTTGTTCTTAAGTTGAATTTGTACGTAAGATGGAACTGGTACATTTACCTATTATCTGTAATACCTTCCATTTATAAGTACGACTGGTATATCAGTCAGATGTTTGTAACTTGGAGACTTCCTGTACCATGACCAGTTCTAGTCACCAACTAGCATTTACTAAAAGTTTTGAACCAGAGGCTTTACATCCGATCTCTAATACTCAACCTCATTAGTCCTTCAAAAATCAACACAAAGTAGCTATCAGTGGTTGATCTACATTCGTTCCTAAATATTTGTAGAATGAATGATTGAATGAAACTTCATCTTATAATGGAGGAAGCTAGGGCTTAGGAAGATTTTTGTCCTATTACAACATCAGGCAACTCATAAGAATAGTTAACTGTTATAAGTGCTAGGTGCTATTCAGAGTGCTTATATGTAAAATACTTATTTTGTGTGTATTTCTTTTATCACCATACAATGGGAAAAAATGGCTCTGATTCTTAGTAGAATTAATTTAGGACAAATAGGCAGAATTTCGGAGAGGTTGTATATTCAATAAAAACAAAACTCAGTATGAACTACTTCTTATGTCGATAATAAATTATAATACATTTTTATATGCTATGTAATATGTATTCAAGTAAAGCTCTGCAACTATCCCCAAAAGAGGCTGTGAGGTGAATTCCAGCATATGGAGAAAATCATCTTTAGCATCTGTGACTAAATAACTCGAGAAATATAAAGGAGGGAGATGGCTGTGCCTTTGACCCTTATTAAGTAAGAAGGCATGGTATAGAAAACACTGACGGGAGAAATTCCTAATGAGCAGAAATTGTAAAAATAATCAATGTATGTTTACTATTTCACAGTGCTTCATTTCACTATCTTAATTGCAGACAGGTTCAAAGGCAGTATTTTTTCCATTTAATATTCTTGAAGATCTTACATTAGCATGAATTGAGACCCTGATGGTCTATGTGGGTGATTTCTTTAAGTCACACAATTCAATTATTTTAATGGTACCTGTATCTTTGAACAAATGTCTTGTATTTATCAAAAACTTACTGTATGGTGTTTGGACCTGGTAGCTATTTCCTAAAAGAGAAAATATGATTTTCATTAAATAGAGTTCATTTACTGTACCTACATTGTAATGAAGAGACAAATTAATATCATTTTAAATATTTCACATATGTTTAAACCAACATTACTGATTTCCACATTTTGGAGGGGATTGAGCAAAATAAAGGACAATTTGATGTACATACCTAACCAAATTCTTTCCCCCTGAGTTTCCAGAGATAAGTTCTCTTTTCTAGGTCATAACTGCAAAAGCTATTCCACCCTGTTTTTAACATGACTCTTCCCTCAGATATCCTTAGGGTTTTGTTAGAAAACTAATAGGAAAGAACAAAGTCAGAGAACAAAAAGAAGCTATTAAGCATTATTAATAACATGAAACAAGATCATTAAAGATATCTGGAAATTGTGTTATACATTGAAATTCTAGAGTGGAAATGTAAGGCTGATTTTACAGGGATTTGGGTCATGTGTTCTGTTATTTTACAGGTCAGTCATATGCTCCCCAGAGAGGCTGTAATGTAATGTGAAATGGAGAGAACTGGGCTTTGAACTTGGAGAACATACTCTGCAAGTTTTTTCCTGCTATTTTCTACCTGATGTTGAGCAATTCTATCTCAGATTATTTAAAAAACAATGAAAGGGCTGCACCTGTGGCTCAGTGAATAGGACGCAGCCCCCATATACCGAGGGTGGCGGGTTCAAACCTGGCCCTGGCCAAACTGCAACAAAAAAACAGCTGTGCATTGTGGTGGGCACCTATAGTCCCAGCTACTTGGGAGACTGAAGCAAGAGAATGACCTGAGCCCAAGAGCTGGAGGTTGCTGTGAGCTCTGATGCCACAGCACTCTACTACCGGGAGCGACAAAGTGAGACTCTGTCTCTTAAAAAAAAAAAAGAACAAAGAAAGTGGTAATAATAACCACTTCTTGGGGCTATTATACAAATAAGCAGAATAATATGTGAAAAGTCCTTTACATTTATTCAAGAAGCATTTACTGAAAGTATATTATGATCTACTGATTGAGGACCAACAGATAAATAAAATAGAGCAATAGTTCATAAAATTTAAAGCAAAATACATATTGTGTAGCTCTATTTAATGAAAGCCTTAACACCTATAGACTAATATATATTGCGGCTGTAGAATTTTGAAATAATCATATATAATATACTTAGCAGGTCATATGTGTCCAGCCTTGCCAAAGAAATATCAGGATTGTACTTTATGTCAAGCCCTGACTCCCCACCTCACACCCCACCCACTTGTTTCTATTAACTTTCAGTGTATAAGGTTCCTTCTGGGTCTTGCTTTCATTATGCTAAAATGCAAATGTTTTGCTTTCCCAAATTATAGGGAGTTGGAATGATGATTCCTTGTTTGCTTAATCTGGAATCACACTGCACAATGATAGAAAAACAACAAATTATCATTGTTTTGGATGGTAGAGAACAATTAGATGTTTGCATATCAGCAGAGGAAACATCTCCAATGTCTAGGACAAATGCAGGAATCAAGCAATTTAGGACTCTCATTTAACAAAACTATTACGACACATTTGTTGTGAGATTGTGCCTGTGTTTCTAGCTAATGTTCAATTAGATGGAGAGAAATGATTTCTCAAAAGCCGTGATGTGTATGTATATAATGTGATGAGCCCAGGTATGAACTATGAGGCATCCTTCTTCAGTAGTCATTTTCATATAATAACCAGAGATGTCAAACTCACCCTGTGTTTCTCTTTTCAAATTTAGGGAGCTCTGTACACTGCATCTTTGGCCACTGGATTATATTAAAGTGACCTACATGTGCTGAAGTTATGGTCCTCAGGGTCTCTGAGAGGTCCCAGAATTTGATGAGATAAAGAGTAATGTTCTTCCTTTCATATTTGCTAGGAGAAATAATTTAGCCTGATAGTTTCAGAGCATAGATATTTACCTCAGACACAGGTTGGTTTGTATCCAGGCTCTAATACTTGTTTACTATGTAAACTTTACCAGTTTATTTAACTTTCTAAACCTTAGTATCCTCAATTATGTAATGAAATAATACTAGTACATATTTACGTGGTTGTAATGAATATTTTAAGACCTAAAGCACTTAACAAAATGGTCACCATCCATAACAATGTGATACTTAATAATCTGTGAACAAATATTGATCATTGTTCTTCATCAACAGTCAATATCAGAAGTATCCTACAGGACCTAAGAGTGACACAGTTATCAAATTTAAGAACATTTACATAAACCCAGAAAAATTTAACAAAAAGAAGTCCCCTAATCATTAAGAGGAGAAGAAAAGGGAGATAAAATAAATATTTCTTAGTACAATATATAGTGGAAGTACACTCATTGAATTGAATGAATTGAATTTAAAGGGGGGAATTATTATACAACTTATTTTTACAGATAAGAGCCTGAGGACAGATAAGTAATATAGCCAAGATTAAAGAGCTATTAAGTGGCAAAGCCAGTATTTGATTCTGTATCTTTCTGGCCTCATGTCTTTTTTTCCCCCTGTTAGCCAAATTAAATACCAGGAGCCCTCAGATTGGCATGTCTGCAGGTAATAAATATCCAAGACAAACACCAAAACGTACTGGATCACTGCAGTGAACTGGTGAATGTGAGCCCAGTAATAAATCTCTGTTACTCGGATAAAAACAATTTCCCAGAGGGGTCCTTGGATTCTTCCTACCTGAGCTAGAACTAATCTTAGAAGATGCCTGACTAGGCTCAGTTTATTGATGATGAGTGTATACTGTGACCACAGAATCAGGGACGGTAGTTAGAGAGCACACCCAAGCAGCAGTTCAAACAGTGATGTTTGAACTGTCCCAGTATCTGTGAAAGTGAGATAAAGTCAAGAGGGTAGGTACGTGTCAACACGAGTAGGCTAAGGGATGCCCAGATAGATGGTAAAATGTCACCTTGGAGTGAGCCTATAAGAGGGTTTCTGGAAAAGATCTGAATCTTTCTCATCTCATCCCTCACTCACGAGGGCAGCAGACATAATCCAATGTGTGGAGATTCTGGAATGATGGTAAAGGAAGAGGAAATGCAAATTTCCCTTCTTTCTTCTTAAGCTGGGACACCCATCTTTTCCTGCACTCTGTGATCAGAACTTCAGGTTCTCAGCACTTTAGCAGCTTCAGGCTGACCTAGGCCAGTCTTTCTTTCTTCTCCAGCTTGATGAATGCTGATTGTGGCACTTCCCAAACTTCATAAGCCCATGACCAATTCCCATAATCGCTCCACTCTTATCTATCCATCTATGGTCTACTATACACGTGGTAGGTGCCCTCCTCATACTAACACTATTTTTTATGAGAACACTGCAAGACTGACATTGGTGTTCCTGTTTTGTAAACCTGAAGCATGAGGCTGTAAAGGATATCTGAGTTTTTCCAGTGCCATATGACTAAACAATAGCAGAAAAGTCAGAATGTCTTAGAAATTAAGAAGGTGGTTTAGCCAGGAGTCAGGGGACATCAATCCTATCTGTGACTGAGAATCAGTGAAACCTCCACTAGACCATTTTATCTTTAAATATACAAAGGATGGTATTTGGAAATGGAGCAGTGGACACTGACATGATACTTGGACTTTAGTTTTGGGTCATGTTATATATAAAGTGGAGCCTTGGATATATCAATCAATTAAACTGTCTGGCCCTCAGGATACCCAGATGCGAAATTTGAGTATAATATTTGTCCTGTCTGTTTCCCTGGGCAGGAATAAGACTGTAATGAAATCATGAGTTGGCACTACATAAATCCAAAGATGATATGCAAATGTGACATGATTTTTACCTAACTCCCTAGAGCTACACTTGAATAAAATGGGTTAATATATATGAAAACGCTATCTAATTATAATGAAAAATTAAGAATTATTAATGACAAGTGTAACCATTATTGGGAGGCATAGAGCTATTTAAATTTTTATATGAAACAGTGATTGGGGTGCTTTCCTTTCTCATTATTAATATGATCCAATAATTTTTAAATAATTATAATTATTAGAACTCCTTAGTTTTTGTTATAAAGCAAAGAAAGCCCAGCAGAGACAGCTGACTTGGCCAAGGCCATACATTTAGTTGCAATCCCATGATCAGAATTCAGGTTTTGTAAACTTATTCATTTTTTTTTTTTTTTTTTTTGGCTGCGGCTGGGTTTGAACTTGCATATGGTGCCAGAGCCCTACTGTTTTGAGCCACAGGCACCGCCCAAAATGATGGATTTTTATATATCATAAAAAATTAGTTCCTTCTTCTGAGTATTTGAATTTCAAGAGACATTGTTCAACATAAATCTTTATAAAAGGCACTGTAAGCCAGTTTTCCCAGGTATAATCAGAAACTTGTAAAGAAAGATTTTTTTTTTCTTGATTTGTGTGTGTGTGTGTTTAGTAGGCTTTATTTCTGCTTCTGGATACTTCTCATAATCCCTGGAATGGATCCCAACCTCAACCTCACTCCTTTCTTTGATCTCCCCCAACATTCTTCAGATCTGAAGGGCCTCTTTTCCTGGTCCTCTGGGTAATAACCCTGCCCTTTACTCTTGCCATTTTGCTGTGCTGTTCTGGAGCTTAAATTTGGCCTATAGTCTATGGTGGGAAGTAGAGAGAGGGAAAAAACAACAGGATTTATTTACCTACCATCACACATTCTGGAACTTAAACTTCTCCTAGGTCTGCTTTCCTGTACACCAATATTTCACTCACCAGTATTTACTAATCCATTCGTGACATTTGTTCAAATGGTCAACTAATAAAATAAATCTGGGCTAAATACTGAAAATTATGTTGAAAGAATATAAATATTTTATAAAAGTAGTTTCAAAACAGAAATTGTAGATAAAGAAGCCTCTATAGATGACGAGTATTTTCGTTCTCTGGTTGCGATTGGTTATTATAGCTTAGGGCATGGGAGATTGTTATTTTGAATGAATTGAACCCTCATGAAAATATTTGCTACCCATTTGAATATAATAAAGCGTTCTATTAACTATACCAGAAGCAAAATAATGAAGCTTTAAGAAGATACACATACATACATATATATATAAATGCATATATATAAATGCACAGAGAGAGAGAGAGAGAGACCATTTTGAGGACAGTGGAAAATCATTAAAGAATTATTAATTTAAGAAAATCTTTCTTTGTAATTCAAAGTTAATAAAACATACTGAAATTGAAGATGTTTTTCTTCAATAAACATGTAAAGGCAATTATTTATATCTAATTGAAATAACTTCTCATTTGACAACCATAAAATTGTAAGTTCCACTAAAAGACAAATAATTTGATGTTCCCTTCTCAAGAATAATGAATGTTATACGTCTTATTCAGCTGACTGATGGCTCCTCTGATCCTGCTCCGTCCCTTGAAAAGTGTATCTTTTGGCTTGATGATAAATGGTATCTTCAAGGAAAAAAACAATTCCTAAACTTGGAACAACAACTGCTCCTTCCTGAATTACACATTTTATCTGGACTCTGATGACTGGTGAGGTATTTTCTATACTTCAGAAGTACAGTGATGACAGAAAATAGGCAGTTAGATAATATAAAGTTGACTGAATAAGAACAAAGAAAGGGGCTTCCAGGGGGTGGGAGGGATCCTGGCCTGCTGAGTAAGAGGTCTGGAGGGGCAGAGGAAATTGTCTCAGAACACTGGGATTCAATTAACCAAGCATGTCCTTCACAAAATACAGTTTCCGTATTTGGATATAAGATGGATGGTAACAGAATATACTTCATCCCACAAATACCCCCAACTATAATGAAATCAACACTTAGACCTGCACTCTGTGATTTTCACTAAAGGAAAAAAATGTGGGTTTGAGGTAATCTGGTTAATCAATGACCAATAGAAAAAGGCTGATGTGCCCAGAGAGGCAGAGACCAGTAAATAAGTTTCATAAATAATTTCAAAGGGGGAAAAGGAGAATATTATACCTTTACCTGCCTTTGGGTCAGGGTCTCTTCTCACTCCCTAGAGAGAACCATTTCCCCCTCTGAGAATATATATATATATTCCATTTTTTGACTGGGGCTGGATTTGAACCCACAACCTCTGGCATGTGGAGCCAGCGCCCTACCCTTTTGAGCCACAGGCACCACCCTGAGAATGTATTGTACTTACTAACCCTGAATAAACTTCCTTTCCTCACGCCGAAGCCTGTGCAGACAGGCTTTTCCTTTCTATTCCCGGCTGCCCCGCCCTCCTCCTGCTGAGCTTTCCCGGTCACTCTCTTCCCCTTCTAGTCAGGCTGCAGGGTCTCCACTGAACTCCAACCCAAGGTGGGGGTGGGGGGGAATGAAACAGGCCACTGAGTTTGCAGAACCAGACCCTGTACCCCAATGACCAGATAAGTAAATAGAAACTAAGAAGTTCAGGAAATACCACTGGAAGACAGGACACATTCATATGCCAATTACATGGAACTAAAGGCACTTGGGGCTTTCTCTCAGCTCCTCTGTCTGCCTAAAGATAGGTCCCCCTAAAGGAACTCAATTGTCATGACTCCCCTCCCCAAGAATTTCATGGCAGGGATGTGAGGGTGTGAGGGTGCAGAGGCCTGTGGTGTGTGTGTGTGTTGGGGGGGATGGGAATTAAGGTAAATCATAGGAGCAACTGGAGGTCAACACCATGGCCAGAGCTTGTCACCGGCTGTGACCCATTTTTCTGAAAGCCCATTTATTTTTCCAAAAGTAATTTACTCTCCACTATGTTGCCTATATTCACTTTCTCCTTCCCCTGTGTGGAGGATTTTTAAGCTTCTAAATCTCACTGAGATTTTGAGGATTCAGTTTTCTTTCACGTAGTGCCTCAGTGAGTGTAATAATTTTGCATGTCTTTTTTTCTGTTAATATGTCTATTGTCAATGTTTTCATAGACTCAATTATTGAACCCTCAGAGGGTAGAGAGTTTTTCCTTCCTTAAAGATAGATAGGTAGATAGACAGACAGACAAAAAGATGATTGATAGATGATAGATGGGTAAATAAGATAGACCTATAGAAGTCAAATACTTTAAGAAGTTACCGTCCCAGTGTTACAGAGCTTGCCTCTGCTGAGCCCTCTCATTTCTGACTTGGGGGACTTAGGGAGGGAGAGATTCTGTAAGATTGAGGACTGAAATAAGAAAAGATACAAAAGAACCACATGTATCAGACAGAGAAGAAAATAAAAACAGTTTGCAAGTTTGAAACCTACATAGTATTAAAAATAATAATTTATGAAATACAGTGCCTTCTCTTAATGGGGTTGAGGTCATTTTATTAATCTGTTTAATCACAATTTAAGGGAGACATTATTAACCATCCACATTTTTTATACTTGCTAAATGACGTTCAGAATAGTTAGGTGCTTTGTCCAGTGCTACTTTACAGATGAACAACAACAAGAGGTGAAGGACAGAATTCTGAAGGATTTGTCGCTATTTCATTGACTCCGAGACCTGGGGGCCCTCTCCACTAAGTTTCATGATACAAGATTTAGAAGGGAGCCAAATCCCAGAGAGTTGAAAGGTAGAAATAGAAGTTAGTGTCAGAGCAGAAAGAATTCGGATACCCTGAAAATAACATGAGATTATGGAACACAGGGTAAATGTCCTAAAAATCATGTAGGAAGTCATGACTGGAGATTGTCTGTAGAATATAAATGTCTTAACGCACTAAGAAAATGCGGTGAAGGCTATGTTAACCAGTTTGATGAAAATATTTCAAATTGTATATGAAAACACCACACTGTACCCCATGATTGCATTAACAGCTATGATTTAATAAAAATAAATAAAAAGAGACAGATGCAATTATAACCACAATTAAAGTTTCAGTGCTAGTTAGGTAATAATTACAACAGTACAAATCCCACCTTTGTTACAGATGATTCTTTAAATACCTGAGCAATAGGGAGAAAAGATGGCATTTATCTGTCTCTCCACTAGAAACACCAGAAATGCTTCTCCCTACATTCCTTACATAATAAAAGACAAGGATTGTATGCTTTGGAAACAAATAGTTACTATAGCAGCATTCTTTCTTTAAAACATAAATTAATTAATTACATTGTATTTTCTTCCTTTCTTCTATTTCTCAGAAATTGTGATGATTACCTATACACTGGATTCTCAATAATCTCTTTTCTTAGTAGTTATGATTATCAATTTTTCTCCAGCATCCCTTTTTATCTGTGTCTTCCGATCAGCTTTCTAACTTTCTACTTACTTTGTAGGCTCTGAAGTCAAAAAAGTAGGCTCTTCATATTTGTGTGAATTTACAATGCTGCACCAGGTAGTTCTAAAAGACACATCTCCCCTGGCTTCTCCACATTTCCTGTCAATGGCCCATCACATCACCCAGCTGATTTTTCAGTTTTCAAGCAGTGACATCCAGTGTGTGCTGTTTCTCTCTGGTCTTTTAGCAAATCTTTATGATTCTCAGTTTCGACTAAGGAAAAACTATTCTTTGAATTTTATTCCTACGCACATTTTAGAGCTGGTGACATCTGACCTGTGCTATATCATCTAACCTTTGATTGCTTATATTTCTTTGTAATATTCATATCTATCTCATTTAACTTGCTTTAAATCATGCACAACAACGTGAACTTTGTTAGCAGCACTTTTTTCTTTTTTAAATGTAAATTTGGAAATTCTTATTAATCACATATTGTGTAGAAGACATGGTGTAAAACTCCACTCCTGTTCTTTGTGGGTTTCTCAATCTCTCCTGCACACATTGGCCTTTTCTTTACCTTAATTATTGCAGACTGTACTGACATGTAGTCTGTGTATAATGATTCCCAATTATAGCTCCAACCATGCTGGGGAAATGTGCTTTTGGTAAAATTAACATCCTATGCTTTTACCAGAAGCATAAGATGTATGTTTTGGTTACTTACTATTGTAAATGGTCCTTAAATATAAAATATGCATGTATCCAAGAAGTATAATGTGCCTACTGATTTATTGAAAAATGGAATTTAAATCAACAAAGAGCTAAACCATGACATATATTTTATAGTTAAAATAAGAAACTTTTTCCCAGGTAGTTCATTTTGGAGTTTGCAACCTCATTTATCTAAACTATCATCCCCTACATGCTCAGGACATTGCACAAATGGACTAATAGCAGGCAAACTATTGACCTTACCTCTTCCCAAAGCTTTGGCCCTCATCTTAAAAGCAGTAATAAATCGTCACATTTCCCCACACTGCTCATCACGAGTTTGCAGAATCAGCATTCTGGACCCTGCTGACTATATTTCCAGAAATAATGCATTCCCAAAGCAATCTTCCCAGACATGCTGAGTCAGCATGCTGATGGACAAGCAACACAAAGAGATTCCTCTAAATATCCTGTCTGAGCCACGGTTTGTCAGGGGTGATGAGGATCCATTATGTACACAAAAACATGCAGGTGGCACGAATCTGTTAGCCTAATACTGGTTACACATATGTAAGTCCAAGTGCTCACAATTTTTTACTTGATTATGGAACTTGGTGAATTCTGTCTGTAAAAGATGGGAAACCATGAAATTATTTTTATAAACCTAAAATCTGACACTTACTCTGGTTATAAGATTTGACAAGATGATCTATGATGTTTTGACTTATTTGAATCAAAGTGACCCTTCGATGCTATGATATTGTTAAAACATGTATTTTGATTTATCACGCCTACTTTAGAGATACAATGGCTATTGATTGAAAAGGCAGCCACCTATTAGAATTCTGAAGGCTGGTGATTCAATCTATACTTATCTACACTTACAGTTATGAAGAAAATAATCCCTAGATGGTTCTAGCTAGCAGCTTTGGAGTTACCTGCGAGCTGCATCCATGCCAGGCTGCAATGATTATTAGAAAATCACGGTGAGAAGGCATCACCATGAGATGTTCACTGTACACCCCGTGACTCCTCCACATGTTTGTGTTGGGGATCTTTGATTCTGCTTCTCAATCTAGTGCCAAACCCTTGATGGAAAGAAAACATTCCTCCAGAGATAATTTTGATAATTGTCCTAATTATACATGTATTTATAATTTATTAGAGTACCCATATTCTATCACAACCCTGCATTATTTAGTTCAACTTGCCTTTTGTATGAATTTCTTGAAAGGAGAGGGTGTGGAAAAATCCAGAGTGACAGAATTACTGTCATGCTAGAGGAAAGTATCATTATTCACCTGGGAAACGCAAATTAAAATTATAATCAGGTACCACTACATACCCAACAAATGGGCTCCAATGAGTAACACTGACATTGTCAAGTGTTATCAAATTTCTGGAGCAACTAAAACTTTTCTAAATTATCAGCGAGGGTGCAAGTTAATCCAACAATTTCCCCAAACTGTTTGGCAATATTTGCCAAGGTTAAACATATACCTACATTATCACCTATCAGCTCCATCTCTAGGAATATTTTCAAGAGAAATAGGTGCATATATCACCAAAAGACAGGCACAAGTATTTTCATGACAACTTTACTGATAACAACCCCCAAATGGAAGCCACCCAAATATTCATTAATGACAAACGAATATATACATTGTTGTTTATTCGCATAATGGTAATAAACAGAAAAAAGTAACTATGCATACATTACATGATTAAATTTCACAGTCATCACAGTAAGCAAAACAGTTATGCAAAAGAATGCATATTATACAATTCCGTTTACACCAAGTTCTAGAGTGGGCAACACTGATGACAATGGAAGTAAGGCTGGTTACCTCTGGTGTGAGTGAAGCTTTGTAACGCATACATGTTCTTTCCATCTGGATACTATAGGTGGTAATGTGGACATATAATGTGTGAACACTTCTTAATCTGTACAACTAAGATTTATGGGCTTAGTGCATGAATTGCACTAACTGTATCTTAAGGCACAATTTTTTACAACAGACATGAATATAAGTACATAATTTTCTAATTTCTCAGAGCTGGAACTTTGGTAAACTACCATGTTGATTAATTTTGTAGTAATTATATGCTCAGAAATATTACTATTTTGAATGATAACAATCATGTTTCCAAGTAATGTTTTTATATGAGATGAGGCAGGGTTCTAGGTTCATTTCATTAGTTGAAGTATATGTTTTTTTCTTGTTGCACTGCCAGTAGCTGAGGGATTGAGTCCTTTAGCTCTTGTCTCATTCTATTTTCTATTGCTTAGAATGGAATACCTGAAACTCAATAATTAATAAATAAAACAAATGTATTTCTTATACCTATGGAGGTGGGGAAGTCCAAAGTCATAGGGCCACATCTGCTGAGAGCTTTTTGGCTGATAAGTACTCTCTGCAGTATCCCCAGGCAGCCCAAGGAGTCACCTGGCATGGGGACTGAGGGTACCATTGTACTAGCTCAGACCTCTTTTCTGCCTCTTACAAAGACACCGGTTCCTCTCCCATGACAATCTATTAATCCCTTCACAAGAGCAGAACCCTCATGACCTAATCACCTCTTAATACCCCCTCATTGGGGAATAAGTTTTCAAACCAGAAAATAGTCTATAAGCTGGAGTCTGAGACGCCAAGCTAACATAGTGCAGCTGCCCAGTTTGCTCCGATCTGGTCAAGGTTTCACTATGTTGTCAAGATGTTTATCTCAAAAGACTTTGAAGGAGGTTGTATCACTTAGACAATTAAGTTTTGTTATGTTATTAAAGGTTACTTTTATGTTGTTTTCTCTGATGATTCCTTTAGATATTCTTGTTAAGAATAAAGGTTACTTTTATTGCTGTATCATTGGAGTAAAGACTATTTTTATATTGTTTAAGTATTGTTACATTGCTAGAGTAAAGGCTACTTTTTTTTTTTTTTTTTTTGCAGTTTTTGGGTGGGGCGGGGTTTGAACCCAATGTGGGACCCAAATTTGAAATTACAGCCTAAGAACCTAAGACTCAGTTCTCTGTTCCTTTTCGTCAGTACATGCTATAAAATGTCCCCTGACCTCATTCCCTGACTAGTCCCGGTTGTAAAACTCCCCTCCCCACTTCC
>CAUYQV010066527.1:0-10249 GCA_963574575.1 Galagoides demidoff
TCCCTCTCTCCTTTCCCCATATTCTTGGGCTAAAATTGGGTTATAGCTTTCCTAAAAATGCTTTCACAAATTATCTCATTTAATCCTCATAACAACACTGAGAAAACAGATCTTATTAAGATTCTCAAATCACACGAGGATATTCATGTCCAGATGTTTTGTGCTTACTTACATTAAAATACCCAGTTAAAAGACAGAAAAACAAACTCTGTCTTACTGCTAAGCCTGGATCTCTTCCATTCCACTACAGTTGCTAGGTGGCTTGACACAACTCACTAGACCCCTCTGGATCTCAGTAGTGTAATTTATGAAATGAAGGGTGCGGCCCACGTCAGCATTTTCGAAAGCAAGGAACAAGGAATACTTACTAGTTGTACAGGACATTAATTAGTGACAGATATGTTTGCAAAGTACCAATTTAAAGAAAAGTTTAATCTCTTAATTATTGAGAAATTCATTGCTCAATTATAATTTTATTAATATTTGATATATTTATATTGTATAATGTATTCATTTATTGTTAATTTCTTGAAAACATCTTAGAAATGTTAGTATGCTAATGGACATTGTTAAAAGGCTGTAACACACGTGGAAAGTGTCTGACCTACTTTTTCTACTTTTTTGGGGGGGGAATACAAATTATCTTTAAGGATTGGTGTGTTTTTTCCTTCAGGAAATGCTGAAGTAAGTTATTTTTAAGGTCCTTGTGTGTATCAAATTGTGAGTCTATGTGAATAAGTGGTGTTTGAGGTTAGAGGACATATAACATTGGTGGGTACAGGGGAGCGAGTCCTAGACAGAAGTGGAGTGGCTGGCCTAGGGAAGCTGACACCAGCAAATGTCAAGGTTGTCTGCTGAAGACAGCACTCAGGGGTGAGTTGGACAGCAGTGAGAGATGAGATGAGGTCTTTGGGTTGGCAAAAGAACATGAAGGACTTTGAATGCCCACTATACTGTATGTTGTAGTTAAGTCCTCAACTTGCTTTTTCCAACTACCGTGTTTCCCTGAAAATAAGACCTACCCCAAAAATAAGCCCTAGCAGAATTTCTATGCATTTGTTAAATATAAGCCCTACTCTGATAATAAGACCTAGTGATGGGCGTGGCCATGCAGCACATCTGCATAGCCACACCATGCATTTTGGCACACAGAGGAAGACATCCCCTGAAAATAAGCCCTAGTGTGTCTTCTTGAGAAAAAATAAATATAAGACAGTGTCTTATATTTGGGGAAACACGGTAGGTGACAGAAAAGCTTCTTGAGGACTGGACCATAGCTTAAGAGGTGTGCCTGATTTGTGTAAGGATATTATCCACCCATGGCGGTTAGCAAGTTCAGGAACAGGTACAGGACCTCAACTTAGGCTGGAGAAATTGCGGTCGAGCCGTGAGTATTCCTAATCCTTCCTGCCCTTCTCTCTGGACCCCATGGATTCTCTGACTCCACTGATTCCAGGTTTGCCATGGGACATACTTTGGCCAATGAAAGTGAGCCCAGGTGTGGTCCTGGCAATGTCCTAGATAAGAGTTGTTCCTTCAATCCGGGTCCTGGAATAAGATGGAAACAGAACTGCAGTCAACTCAAGATAGGCACGTGCAATGAGCAAGAAATAAAACTCTTGTTGTAAGCCACAGCAACTTTAGCCTGATAAAGGGATAAAAGGAAAGGCTTACCAAATGTTCTGGAAAAGTTTTCCCTTACCCTTGAAACCACACACGGGCTAAGTCTCCCAAGGGGATTTACTGAGGTAGCTCGCAGTTCTGATGCCGCTGTTAGGCAACTTGAATCGTGAGAGAGACCAGCCTTAGCATGAGGCCAATGCTGGAGAGATGGGGGAAAAACTAGATTTTAATATCCCCGAGCTATCCGATCCTATGTCTGGATTCCTCTTACATGAACCTCAGAGTTTTTTTTGTTTAAACCAATGCAAGTTGGGTTTCTATTACTTGTAGTTGAAAGGATTCCAATTCATAAAACTCAACAGTTAGACATTATCCTGGGGTCACAGGCCTCTGAAGGATTTTGATAGGGCTGTAATCAGATAAAGGCAATGGATTAAGTTGCAATGCGTTATTCTGCTGGGACTGTTATAACAAAATATCACAACTCATCAGCAACAGAAATTTATTTCCCATAGTTTTGGAAGCTGAGAACTCCAAGATCAAGGTAACAGTAGATTCAATGTCTGCTGAGGGCTTCCTGGTTTGTAGATGGCGCCTTCTTGCTGTGTCCCTTACGTGGTGGAAAATGACAATAATCCACATAGAATGGAATGGGAGTCAGGCCTGGGGAATATAATGGACACACAAGAGGCAAGGGGCACTTTGAAGAAATGACAGGATTCAGTGCCTGAAGCAGAGACAGGTGCCAAAGGTCAAAGGTGACAGAGTTGGCAGGACTGTGAGGACAGAAGTCTGAGAGGAGAGGGGATGAGGAGCTCACTGGCAATGGTGATGATGGTTTGGCTTGGTTTGGGACACAATAGTTGAGTAGAAGCAGGAAAACACAATGTGGGGAGTCTGGATGTCCAAGACACTTAGGTCTCCGAGAAGAATAAGACCTCGTCCTTTTCTTTAGGGCCCTCCAGTGGGAGGTAGAGGCAAACAAGTGATAATAACTGCAAAGTTTAGAGGCAGCCCTGTGGCAGGAGCTCCAGGAAGGCATTTGCCTATGTTCTTATAGAGACCAGGAGGAGCTTGGGAGATGCCAGAACTGTCAAAACAGATGTAGGCATGCTTTGGAGAGGTGATCGATAAAGCCCCACAGAGGAAGAATCTTCAAGAGCGAGACATGTAGGCAGAATGGCACAGAGCAAAAGTGAAGGTCAATTTGGGTTGGTGACTTATATTTCTCCCAATTACTCGTTATACAAACTTGGGTTTGTTATTTGCCGCATGAAGCTTTGGTTTCCTCATAATGATAAGTGGCTACCTCCTTGCTTTATTGTGAAAATTAAATGCTATAAATCATATGAAGCACTTAGTACCATATCAAGAACTTGATAAATGCTCCCCAAATGTTAGCTTTATTACCGTTATTATCATCACGACTGTTAGTATTTACTGCTGCGTAGCAAACCTCAACACAACCATTGATTCATTCATGGATCTGTAGTTTGGTCAGGGGTTGGGCAAACAGTCATCTTTGCTCCATGTCGGCTGGAATGGCAGGAACAAGACTGGAGGGCGCAGTTCCAAGGTGGCACACTTCCATGATTGGGAAGTGAGTTCTGGATTTGGGTGGGCACTTGGCTAGGGGGTCTCACCTCCCCTTCATGTGGGTCCATCTCAGAGGCTGTTTGATCTCCTCATCGCATGCTGGTTGAGTATCTGGAGTGGAATCTGCCAGGTTTTTAGGGCCGTAACCCAGAAACTGGCACAGCGTTACTGCTGCCATATTTTTTATTTGGCCAAGCAGTCACGAGGCCACCCAGATTCAAGGGGAGAGGACATAGACCCCACCTCACAGCACAGAGGATTTGTGGGCATCTTCTACCACTTAATGGAATTAAAAAAAAATTGAGAAACCCTACCATCAGAAAGCAGAGATATAAAGATAGAGTCCTTTGAAAAAAAAGTATGGTTGAGGCATTTAAAAAGCAAAATTTTGATAACATGTATTTGAAAGGAACTATACATAGCATTCTAGTAAGGGTCAGATCTGATCAACTGTCGGAGTGGATGATTATTGTCTTTTAAGTTGAACAAAAGAGGTAGGAGGTCTGGTTAAATGACAGAGCCAGAGATGTTCAGATCTGAAAGGGCTTCAGAGACCCCTCTGATGCAGGCCTTAGGGAGCTTGTTGGGTGCAGAGTCCACTCTTGGGAAAAAAGGTTTGTTGAAGACCCCATAATTGGGAGATGGGAAATGTTTTCAGTCTGGGATTTGAAAGTCCACTTAGATAAATAGTCATATTTATTAACATAACAGTTGTTCTGAGAACAAGTGAAAGGTATTTCCTCAAATGGAGACCTCAGCTGCAGTGCAATTCATAACATACCGACTTACAGAATCTCTTTGCCTCTATTCCTCATTAAACCCTCTTCTGTAGGAAACACAGTATTTCAAGCCTGGCTCTTTGGTCTTGTGTAGGGAAGGGCCTTTTTGAAGCTGGTTTTACCTCTCTCCAGGATTTTGCATCAGGATGCCCGTGTAGCTCTGCCCTATGGCACAGATAATGGCTTTCTAGCCTAGGGCAGAAATGAAGTGTGATTTTTTTTTTTTCATTTGCTGGACTGTTATGTAGAGAGAGCTCAGAATACACAGGGGAGAGACCAGGGTTCTGATCTGAGGCTCAGCCCTGACTGTCCCTCTGTCCTTGGGGTGGCCTCTTTAGCTCTGAAGCTCAGTGCCAGCATCAGCAAGGCACATGGTTTTCTATAAAAGCTCTGAAAGTTTCTCCCCAATTCTTGGGATCAAAGATTGTGTGATTGAGGTTGCCGGGCAAAGGTGAAGAATCTCAATACATCTTGCTGACGGAGAGACCCACTCGTAAACCGAGTCACAAGGAAAGCACATTTACTGAAACCCAAGTGGCCAAGGGTTCCTGAATTTACATAAACCCTTTCTGAGGACAGCACGTGGGAAATAAGTTCCTTGATTTTTGACTATGTGGCTCCAAAGTCTACCATGTTTCCCTGAAAATAAGACACTGTCTTATATTTATTTTTTTCTCAAGAAGACACACTAGGGCTTATTTTCAGGGGATGTCTTATTTTTATTAAATATAATACAACAATCTATATTTATTCAAATGCAGGTAAGTCATCTTCTTCTGGAACCTTACAGGGAGAGCCGACCTTGTAGGTGGGGCTGGCACTAGTGATGTGTGAACTCCTTTCCCCTAGCTGTTCGCATGTGTGCAGTAGGATGCCTGTGACTGTGGTTACTACACACGCACTCGCGCCAGTGCAAATGGCTCAGAGAAAGGAGCTGTGGCAGATAAAAGGTATTCCAGTCTTCCTTACCTCTCCCTGCAAAATGCAGGGTGTGGCTATGCAGATACGTATCTGCATAGCCACACCCATCACTAGGTCTTAGGGCTTATATTTAACAAATGCATAGAAATCCTACTAGGGCTTATTTTGGGGGTAGGTCTTATTTTCAGGGAAACACGATAATAGATCAACATTCAATATAATGAAAGGCATCAGAGAATCTCTGCAGCCCTTCAGAGCCTTTGTTACTTTTCAAATAATGTTGGCTGCTGACTCATGTTTGTCTTGTGCCCTGCTGTGACCCTCCCAGATATTCAAATCCTAATCACGCTCCACATTATTACTAATAATCAGTGCTTATGAAATTATACTACTCTCTGGCTTGTTCTCAAGTCCTGGAAGTATGCAAATAGATTAATCAACCAGCTCCCACGCTGAAAACCTTGAATGAAACTTTAAGCATGGTGGAAGGATTTGCCCTGGCTCTCAGTGTCTGCTCCAATCAAGCCTGAGGTGTGTTTTCCTCCTAACTTTTAATTGCATGACCTCTGAGAACCTAATTTCCAGAAAACCCATTTATTATTTTAATGCTCATTTGGCATTATTATTTTCCCAAAGCAATCTTTTTGTCTCTGAATCTCTTAGGAGCGTTGAGAAGCAAGCCAAAAAAAGCTTCATTTTCTCCTTCTGGCCCTCAAAGGAAGCAGAAATGAAACATTAAAAATCTTAGTTTCTAGTTGAGGCTGGGGAAGGGGGGAGGGGAAGAAGAGTCAGGAAGGGAGGGGGAGAGAGAGGAATGGAAGGCACTTGCCTTGGTCCCAGATGGAAGGCAATCCAGCAAATTGGCTTTAAACAGCAGTGTCCCTGCAAATAGGGCACTCTAGCTGTTTTGTGTCACTTGAAAGCATCTTGTTGATATTTTTATAGATTTTATGATACATTCTAAAGCCTGCGTCAGGAGCAGCCTCTTGGAGTTCTGGCAGTAATGAACATTGTTATACGCTCAGTCTGAGTAGTCTTTACTTCAAAGGGAGGCGTTGATCTGATCTTTCATCTTCTCAGCTGTTGGTTACCAGCTTCCTTTAAATACTGTTTGAACTAAAAACCCCACGTTTCCTGGTTTGAGTGAGCAATTCCCCTGACACTTCTAATCTTCTCACTTGGAAGCTACTAAACTGTGATTGAATGATGCCATTAGCAAGAAGAGGGTAAATACATCTAAACACGCCGCCTTAGACTTCAATAAAAACGGGCTTGTGCCTTCAGGACTCCTGCTTGTTTACAGAAACAGGGGCCTTGGCAGAGGGAGACAGGGAACAAAAAAATGAATGAATGAATGAACGAATGAATGGGTATGGTAAGCTAATGGGTTGTGGTTTGGCTTCATGGTATGAAGAGGCTTCTTACATCCCACAGAGTAGAATGATAAGAAGAGGAAAGAAAAATACACGTTCTACCCTTTGTAGATGGTGAACTGGATTTTACACAAGGTAGGTCTTCAGTCCCCCTAATTGTAGGCTACCGCCCATTAGGAACTATTTGCTTAAACCAGAGGAATGGCTTAATCACTAATCTCTGAACCTGATTTATTTGCTCCCAGCCCTGAAAGTTGTTTGTACCATGCGGCTGTTTACATTTATCCGCTGAGCCACAGGTGCTGCCCTTCACTCTGGTTTTTTTTTTTTTTCTTTTTTTTTTTTTGAGACGGAGCCTCAAGCTATCCCCCTGGGTAGAGTGCCATGGCATCACAGCTCACAGCAACCTCCAACTCCTGGGCTCAAGCGAGTCTCCTGTCTCAGCCTCCCAAGTAGCTGGGACTACAGGCACCCGCCACAACGCCTGGCCATTTTTTGGTTGCAGCCATCATTGTTGTTTGGCGGGCCCGGGCTGGGGATTCGAACCCGCCACCTTAGGTGTACATGGTTGGCGCCTTAGCCGATTGAGCCACAGGCGCCGAGCCTCCACATCCTTATGATTGTGAATTGAGCTGCTATAGAGATGTTCAGGTGCAAACATCTTTATGGTAAAGTGATATTTCTTTCTTCCAGTTAGATACCTAGAAAGGGGAGGGTGGGATGAAATGGGAAGTCTACTTTAATTCTTGGAGGATTCTCCATGCTTCTTTCCAAAAAGGCAAAACTAGTTTGCAGTCTCACACACGAGTCACATGTTGAGTGCTCAGTGTGGAGTAGCAGCTACTTCATAGGATGGTACAGACGGGGAAGGTTTCTGTCATGTCAGAATTCATGGCCGGATCTGCTTCAGGGAACTCTGAAGTGTTCCTTGTTCTTCCCTAATTATGACTAAATGGATTAATCATAATCTGTAGGTCACGACGCATTCTTATCACCGATCCATGCAAGGCCCGTTCTTCCTTATTTCCATTCCATAATAAACATCATGAAACCAAGACTCAGAATTAAAGTTAAAAATGATGTCCATGTAGCCATGGACTGTGCTAGTCCCCCGCCTGAAATTACCGTCACCCTGGTTTTTAAGTTCACGCCCTTGCTATTCTTTTCATGTATTTTCATAACAAATATATACATAGGGACGTATGAACATATTTATACGTGGAATTTTTGTTTTGGACATTGTGAAAACAATATCATGCTAAATGTCATTGGGGAGGACTTTTGACAGTCAGCGTAATATTGCATGTTGCAGTTGTTTGGTTTTTCAGACATATAATATGCTGCTCGTTGTGTGAACATGTCACAGTATACTCATCTACCCTCCTGTTGATGGGTTTTTGGATTCCTTCAGGTTTTTGTTACTGTGAACTGGGTTCCCATGAACATTCTCATACATATTTCCTGTTCTAAATGTGCAAGAGTTTCTCTTGGATGGATACCAAAGAGTAGAGTTATTGGATTTAAGATATATAAATGTTTAACTTTCGGAGATAATGACAAACTGTTTTCCAAAGTGGTTTTTCCAGTTTTCTCCCAGAAGCAGTGCAGAGGAGATACCATGGACCGTTTCCAGCCCTGGTCTGTCACTTTTAGGTAGTTAAATAAATGTAAAGTACTATCTCCTGGAGGCTTTGATTTGTATTTACTAGATGAGTGGGGATATAGGACATATCTTCAAGGGCTTATTGGTCATATCCTATTCTAAAATGCCTGTTCATATTCTTTACTCATTTTTATATTGAATTGTTCTTTTTTTTAATCAACATATAGGAGATATTTATATGGTCTTGGTGCTAATTCAGTGTCAGTTGTGAACACTACAGATATCCTCTCCCACTTTTCAACTTGTCATTTTCTTTATGAGGTTTTGAATGAACAGGAGTTACTAATTTAATAAGAGTTCCTAATTTTAGGCTGAGTGTAGTGGCTCATGTCTATAATCCCAGCACTCTGGGAGGCCGAGGAGGGCAGATTGCTTCAGCTCAGGAATTTGAGAGCAAGCATGAGACCCCATCTCTACTAAAAATAGGGAAAACTAATTGGGTGTTGGGGCAGGTACCTATAGGCTTGGCTATTTTGGAGGCTGAGGCAAGAGATTCAAGAGTTTGAGGTTACTGTGAGCTATGATACCATAGCAATCTTCCCAGGGCAAGAGTGAGACTGTGTCTCAAAAAAATTTTTTTCTTTATTTTAATATAGTCAAATGTATCAGTCTTTTCTTTATCCTTTTTGGATGTCTTCTCTAAAAATATAGTTTTGTTCTTTTGAGATTTAAAAGCTTTTTTTTTGCTGAGATTTAAAGTGCTGTTATACTTTTTAAAAGATTTTTTCTTACTTTTTATTTTAAAAAATTTTATTTATCTTAAATTTTTTAAAAATTTAATTTTATTATTTAATTTAATTTTTTATTTTATTTTTTGTTGTTGGGGATTCATTGAGGGTACAAAGAACCAGGTTACACTGATTGCATTTGTTAGGTACAGTCCCTCTTATAATTGTGTCCCACCTGCAAGACGTTTTACACTCAAGCTTTTGACTTATCTGGAGTTGATATTTGCCATGAAGAAGGATAGAGTTTCATTTGTGTCTTTTTCCACATAGATAACCCTTCCCCTCTCCCAGCTCCATCTGTTGAATAAGACTTAGTTTTTTTTCATGGATCAGTCATTCTACCTGGGTCTATGTCTCTTTCTATTTTTGTCTATCCTTGCATTGATATCATAGTTTTAAAATTATTATAGTCTCATAATAAGTCCTTCTATTTAAATAAAGCATGTGCTCACTTCTTGTGGTTCTACTTTTTGATATATATTTTATAATATTACCAATTTCTACCAAAGAAAGCCCAACTCAACCCTGTTGTCATTTTAATTGAAATTGTATTGAATCAATAGTTCAGTTGAGGAACAATCATTTCTATAGTAAATATCTTTGTCCATGTTCTATCTCTTGGTTGATATTTTCTGGAACCTTTCTCATCTTGCATGTGTTTTTATAACTTGAACTCCTGGGCTCAAGTGATCCTCCTGCCCCAGCTTCCCCAAGCAGCTGGGACTGTAGACATGTACCACCATGCCCAACTTAGTCCTTCATTCTTGATCTTATTTGAAGCTGTAGTAAATGCTGCCTTCTCTTTAATTATATTTTCTAGTTGTTTGCTTCTTTTCCTAGAACTACAACTAACCTTTGAATATGCCGTGTATATATAAATATATATAAACACACGTAAAAATACAAATACTTACCAGCCAGTTCTTTAGCTTTAGTTATTTAAAATAACTTTTTATAAATTATTTGTTTTCTTTATAAATTATCACATACTTTGTAAGTAATGACAACTTCCAATGTTCATGATTCTGATTTCTTTTTCATGACTTAGTACATTGGCTAAGATGGCCTATTTACTATAGAATGGAAGTATGATAAAATTACTTATTTTAAAGAAAATAATTCTAACATTTTAAAATTTAGGATGATATTTGTTCTACGGAATTTAAAAAAATAGATCTCTATCCGCTTAAAGAAGTATCCTTGTATTCTAATTTATTTACTAAGAGTCTTTATTGTCTATTAGTATTGAATTTCCTCAAATACTTTTTTAGCATCTATCAGATAGTGATATGATTTTTTAAACCTGCTAATGTGGTAAATTATGCTTTAGGATTTTCTGTTATTAAAACCAACTGAACATGGTAGTGTATATTTGGTCCTTTATCTCTTTGATAGACTGATTCTCTTTTTTTGGACGTATAATCTAGCAGTGGGATTGTGGGATCCTATGGTAGTTCTATTTTCAGTGTTTTTGAGGAACTTCCATACTGTTTTCCACAGTGGTTGTACTAATTTAATATACAATCTTGCTAAATTGTCATTAACATACAGATTGCTAAATTGCTC
>CAUYQV010066532.1:0-16968 GCA_963574575.1 Galagoides demidoff
CTCAGCCTGCATTCAGGATCCATGGCCTCCCTCCCTCCTCTGCTTTCTTTTATTCTGAGGAGAATGAAAATCAGCCAGTACCCACTTGTACACCCCCCTACCAGCTGCACAGACTAGCTTCTTATCTGTGAAGAGAACTTGCTGGGAATGGAGGTGGGACAGGCAGAGACCCAGGAGAAAACCCCACTGGCAGGGCTGCTGGCCGGGGAAGACAGCTTGGGCCCAGATAGGGTACAGAGTTCATGAAGCGACTGCATTGACTCTGCACAGGGCCCCACATTCGGTGAGAGGAGGAAGCGCCATATCAAACTCCATGACAGATGTTGTAAATCATGGGAAGTGTGCTGTGGCCACCTCCGCGCTGTGACTTGGAAATGAAGCCATCTGTCAGACCAGGAGGCCGGCCGCCTGGCCCTCTCTCGCCCAGGCTGTGCCTCTGGCAAGCAGCCGTGGGGAGCTGCTGAGGCATCCATGGCGCGGAGTTCTGCAACTTTTCTGAACACCCTTGAACAGCAGAGAAGCTCAGGAAAGCACATCAGCATGTCCTGAGAAATTGTTTTCTGTACCTGGCAGGGTGAGCAAGGGTTCACCACATGTGTGAGGAGGTCATTTTTAAATGAGGCAAGATCTCCACAGTTCCTCTACCTGTTTAGAAGGTTCCTTTGTCTTGAAAGAGATGGAAATAAAAAGAAGGATGCTGAGGACAGCCTGACTTTCTCGTTTAAAACTAGTTATCAGGCTCGGCACCCGTGGCATAGTGGTTATGGCACCAGCCACATGTACTGAGGCTGGTGGGTTTGAACCTGGCCCAGGCCAGCTGAACAACAATGACAACTACAACCAAAAAATTGCTGGGTGTTGTGGCAGGCACCTGTAGTCCCAGCTACTTAGGAGGCTGAGGCAAGAGAATTGTTTAAACCCAAGAGTTTGAGGTTGCTGTGAGCTATGATACCACAGCACTCTACCCAGGGCAACTGAGTGAGACTCTGTCTCAAAAAATAAATTAATAAAAATAAATAAAACTAGTTATCAAAGGTGGGCCATTCTACCCAATACAAGAAGTGTGTGTGGGAAAGAGTGTGTGGTACCCATTGAAAGAAAATATATGCAGGTGCGGAAAAGAGGGAAATAGGGTTGCCTTGGGAGTATGTTGTGTATCCCAATTATAGTTTCTATAATTATTTTTTATAGTAGAAACCTCTATAAGTTGACCATGGCAGGAACTGCAACAAACCAGTCAACACATGGAGGTGGTCAACATAAGGAACCAGACCGACTGTACTAATATGTACATGTGGTGCGTGTCCGGTCTGTGAAAATTAGGTCAACTTAACGAGGTGGTCAGGGTAGGGAGGTGGTCAGCTATGGAGTTCTACTGTATTTTGTTTGTAATTTTATGCAAATTTGAGAATGGTATTTTAGGTGCTAGTTGCAATATTCAATAAGACCAAACATTAAAAGGAAAAGCAGAGGCCTTCTGTGTTCAAGATGGCTACTTTATGGTTATTCTGGAGAATAATAGTAACATGAAGGATGGGCAGAGGGAGTAATTGAAATTATTGGACAAAATGAGGTTCCAGGCTCATCTCTCGATTGCCTTCTGCCCTGCTGTGCCCATGTGTCCTTAGCATGGGTACTTGGGTGGCCTTGCTGGGAGGCTGATTCCAATTAATTATTTCACTCCCCTCTGTGAGCAAGCCAAAGGAAAAGGATATTCCCAGAACCAGAGTCTTCCAAGTTTTCTGAAAGGTCATTGCCATGTTTTGGGGGGAGCTCCCAGCTCAGCACAAGTACTTGGAAGTCAACCCTGTCCCTTTAACACTGCTGCGAGCTGACTCCATTTGTTTAAGATAAAACTTCCCTCTTGGTCCAGTAGCGTTCACGGCTGAATTGGCCACGAGACAGAGGGCCCTGTGTTCCTAATTATTTCTGGATGAAATGTCCTGCAGGCTAGTGGAGATTTGGGGCAAGGATGGCCAGGTGGAGCAGTCACCAGCGTGCAGTGGATTGTAGAAATGGAGAGATAATTAAATTAAAAGTGCCAGGTGCAGGCATTGAAAAATAACCCTGGGTGTTAATTATGCGGTCCAGTGTTAGGAGGAAATGCCACGGGCCTGTCCATCACGTGGCAGCTGAAAAGCTCGGGAGAAACACATGTCTGGTTTCTAGAGAACTTGCCAGGGCTGCCTACTTGGGATTCTAGTGAAGCAGGGTTGGAGTGTGCGTCCTTTCCCTGTTTTCTGCTGAGCCAAGGTGGGCATTTAGTGAGTGTGTGTGGGATTGGGCTGATCCATATGGAAATGTGATGAGAACGATAAAGTTGGAATGCGTCGTTTCTAATTTAAGCACTGCTGGAGTGTTTCTTCTCTTTCTGATTAGAGATGAGCTTGCTGTTAGAGGTCAGGGGCAGCGGGTCCTTGTCATGAAGATGAGGGGCAAATGATGGCATGTTTGTGTCCTGTACTACAGCCCAGTCGTCAGACGGCGTGGACAGTGAAGGCATAGCGTTCCCTGGCAGCATGACTGGGCCCCAACACCCTGTGCTGAGAGAAGGAAGCCACACCCCTCAAACCCAATCTGCTTGAGTTCAATTTAGTGAAGTTCTAGAATGGTTAACTGTGCAATTGGAGGTGGAGGTCAGATCTTTGATTGCACAAGGGAACTTTCTAGGGTGCTGGAAACGTTGTTTCTTTGGCTGAGGGGTGGATGTAAACATTTTTCACAATCTGTTAAATATACATTTAAAAGCTGTGTGTTTCTTTCATGTAAATTATCCCTTAATGAAAGAAGCATGAAGAGAAAGTCCAGCGCTTTGTCCTCATATGAATCTTGAACTTCGGCCCATGTGTCTTAAAGGGAGACCAGGATAAATCTGTTTGTGGTCCATCCTCACTGCCCAGGTTTTTTCCATTTGCAAAGCTGTTCAGAAAAGCCTTTCATGAGAAGGAAGTGGAATGGAAAACAAGGTGACAAATGACAGCCCTTGGGCCAAATCTGCTTGCTGACATTTTTGCGAGTGGAATTGTGTCGGGACACAGCTCCACATCCCTGCGTTTGTGCGTTCTCTCTGGCTGCTTCCATGCCGTGGTGACAGCTGAGGGGCTTCTAGAGACAGATTCACAGCCAGCCAAAAGTGTTTACTCTCTGCCCCTTTACAGAAATAGTTTGTTGACCCTAGGTTTAAGGAATCATTTCTTTTTGGAACTTCTCACTTCAGAGTGGTGTGGGAGAAGGTTTTGAAGGGACGATGCTTCCTGGGAATGAGAGCACTCCAGAGCCAGGGGCAGCTGTTGAGTGTGGGCACAATTGGGACAAGAGTTTGGTCATCCTCTGGCGTTCCTTGGACGTGCCCAAGTCATGGACCACCCTGGGGGACAGCCTGGCCTATATAAAATTTTTTAAAAGGGAAGGAAAAGTTTTCTGGGCCACTGTTGAGAGGGGAGAAATAAATAAGGCATGGAAGCTCTCAGTAGCTGAAGCAAGACTCCTGTTTGAAAGCCTAAGCCAAGGGCTATAAATTATTCCTGCATGGAAAATAAAACCAAGTTAATTGACTTTGCGAAAGGTAAATGTGATCTGGTTAAACTTGGTCAACACGATGGACAATGTTCGTTAAGTAAATGAAGGCACAAATTGAACTGACGTGACCATTCAGTTTTGAACTTGGGGCTAAATGAGCCATTTTGTTGAAGATCCTCTGCGTTGTTTTTTTAATAAAGTTTAAGCCTCCTTTCTCTCCTTTACCTTCCATCTCATGTTAATGCTCGTGACCAGGCAGGAGATCTCTGAAGACTCGGTAATGAGACATGCGGGTCCCAGAGCTCAGTCTTTCTTCATTTTGCAGCTATTTATTTCCTTCATCTGTCTGCTTTCTCATTCCATGGTTGCTGGAATTAAAGAGCTAGGTCTCCGGGAAGAGAGATCAATAGCGTTTGTGATGAAAAGAGCCAAATGTGATCAGTATCACCTAAAGCTTGAGAAGGAGACTGCTCCTCTCCTAAAGAAAAAAAAAAAAAGATGCAGTGAGCTAATTATAGACCCCAAGAGTCTACGTAATTGGGACTTAAAAAAAAAAATCAAGGCAGTGTCTCAGTTTTCTATTAGGCTGTTTTGTAATGACCCCAGGTTACGACGGCTGTGAGCAGTTGAGGAATAATTATTAGAAATGGAAAATTACCATCTAAGCAAAAGGATTTCAGAAACAAGCAGATGAACCAGGAGTGGTACAGAGTGTGAATATGACTGGTTTGATTGTGTGTCCTAGGCTTCTGGGTGGGAATTTGTTCATT
This sequence comes from Galagoides demidoff, assembly GCA_963574575.1. Classification (NCBI taxonomy): domain Eukaryota; kingdom Metazoa; phylum Chordata; class Mammalia; order Primates; family Galagidae; genus Galagoides; species Galagoides demidoff. Next base: position 4,290 of record CAUYQV010066532.1, read on the forward strand.
TGGTCAATTCTGTACGCTCAGAGCCTCCCATAAAGCCAACGTTGTCCTAGCAGCTGGGGAGCCTCTGTGAGGACCAGCCGCCCATTTATGCCTTCATGGAGCTTCTCTAGAAGTGGGTGAGTCACCTGCTTGGAGCAGCAGACACAGTGGGGGGATAATTGGAGATGAGACTGGAAGCCCGCAGTGCTAGCATCTGGGATCTAAGTCTTGCTGAGCTGGGTATTCACTCTTGTAATCAGTAGGCTGCCCTGTTTGCTACTTTAGATATGAGGAAGCTTGGGTGGCACCTGTGGCTTAGTGGATAGGGCACCGGCCCCATATACCAAGGGTGGTGGGTTTGAACCCGGCCCCAGCCAAACTGCAACAACAACAACAACAAAAAAAAATAGCTGGGCATTGTGACAGGTGCCTATAGTCCCAGCTACTGGGGAGGCTTAGGCAAGAGGATCACCTGAGCCCAAGAGCTAGAGGTTGCTGTGAGCTCTGAAGCCATGGCACTCTACCCAGGGTGACAAAGTGAGACTCTGTCTCTTAAAAAAAAAAAAAAAAGAAGAAGAAGAAGAAAGAAATGAGGGGGTTTGGCAAGCCCAAGTCTCACCAGATTAGCAATGAGTCTGGCAGAGATGCCTTGTTATCTGTGCTGCCATCGATCCCAAGGAGGGCGTCTCCGTGGGCCACGATGGCCTGTGTTACACTCAGATGCCCCAGGAAGCTTTGTTAACCAGAAGTTAGGGATTGTCAGAACCTCATCAGAATGAAGCCAAAGCCACTGCTTCTACTGCATGAAAATGTCAAAAATAATTAAATCTCTATAGAGGACTCCTTTCCGTCCTGCAGGCCACTGTATCTGACATCAACAGTAACAAGAGCATACACATGCACAGACACACCATAATCTGACTTCTTTTCTTCCTTATAACTTCAGCTGTGGGTCTGTGATTGAGAGAGAATTGTGATTTTTCCTATTTTGTAAGTATTCTTAGCGAGTTGCTGAAATAACCCTGTGACACAGACACAAGCTGGTCAGCATTGCCTCTGCGTGTTCGTCTGCTTATCCATCCACTCACTGACGTTTATGGAGCACACTGCTGTGTGCCCAGTACCATTCCTGGTGCTGGAGATTCAAATAGTGAGCAAAAGTGAATCCTGCTCTTACCTGCAGGGAACTTCCAGCTTAATAGGGGAGGCAGGTAATCATCAAATAATACTCAAATATATAATTGCAAGTGTAGAAAAGTATTGTAAAAGATGTGACTGTGCGATTGCACACAGGTCTAGGGGTCAGGAGAGTGACAGTGGGGCTGGACTCTGTAGGTGTACCCTGAGTCCCCGTTGTGTACAGGCAGAAACCCTAAATAACAGGGGACCCTCTTCCTGGGGAGCTCCCGGATAAGGCAGCCCACTCTCCATGTCCTTGCTTTGTTCTTTGATTTCTGCCTCCCCTTTGCACCAGCACAGGGCAGGTTGTCAGCCATGCACGTACGAGGTGAAGGTTCCCAGAAGACTGTCTTGCGTGTTGTAGCAAGTCCCAGGGAGATTGTGTCCCTTCTCAGAGCTGGCATGCTGAAGGGGCAGGGGAAGGAGACACAGAGCTGGATGGGGTGGAGCCACTCAAGGGCGTTTGAAGTGTCTGCTCTGCATTTGATAGACGGTGTTCTCTGCTGCCCCGAGTCCCTCCCCGCTTGTGTGTGGTGTCTGCCCTGTGTCAGTTCTCAGCTGGGGGCTGGAACGCATTCTTCAGGGTGTCAGCATCTTGGTAAACAGGTGAGCAATTTGTATGATTCACCTCAAATGAATAAATGCTATGAATTTGGCTGATCCACAGGTATACCAGGGCCTGCAAATGTAGGGGAAAAAATGCTACTTCTTATCTGGGAGTGGAAATGCAAAGACAGCGTGGTACTGCACAAGGCACGGTCTGAGTGTGAGAAAAGTTCTAGAGACTCGATTACTAATTGAGACAATCATATAGGTGGTTGAAGCCATGTCAGAATTAGTCTAATTCACTGCAGTGGGAGGAAGAAAAATAAGTTTAGTTTTTTTACTCACAAGAGTCACATAGTGATTAAATTAAGCAACTTCCTCATCTTTTTAAAAGGGAATCTGGAGAGGCTGTTATCTGTGTTCTGGGGGCCTGTGGCTGGCAGACATACAATGTGAATTCATATGTCCTTACTGATTTGGGAGCTGCCCAATCCCTGGGTGTAAGGAGCTTGGCTCCCCTCTCTCTGGCCTTGCCAGGCAACAGGGAAACCTCTGGAGTGCATTGTTCAGACTGGATAACCAAACTGCACAAATGGGAAGGGCAGAACGAGGTTTAATTACAGCTCACCCCCATCGCCTGTCTTCTCCCACCCAGAAATTGATTTGTGAACAAATATGGCATGTCAGGGTCCATGGGGGATTCAAGCAGGAGGCTGTTTGGCTGCAGCCAGGCTAGGTGACAGGGCTGCAGTGCGCTTGAATGCTCCGATCCAGTCCCTTCATTCTGACTGCCCTGTGTCTCTGTGGCAAAGCTTGCAAAATTGTGAGCATTCAACTCTCTACAATTACCACTGACTCAGCTGCCAAAACACATTTTCCGTGCGTTTCTGACAGAGGCTTCTGTTTAAATAGAGAGGAGAAGAGAGAGGATCTCTTTTTCAAAGTGATTCCAGCCTGATTCTCAAAGTGCAAGTGGTAAAGTCACCAAGCCTAATTGGAATGAATTGATTTATCCTCCCTGGCAGCCCTGATCAGTACCCTCCCAAGAGGCTAGGCTATAAATGGGAGGCAATCATGATGATATACATATTTCTCGGGATGCTGTTTGGCTAATCCAGTCTATTTTCCATAGATATTATCACTTAAGACAGCTGTTCCATCGCTGGTTTTGAATTTTTTATTTAACCCTGTACTTCAAGAAGAGAAATCTGCTAGTTTTTTGAATGCAATAGAATTGCCAAAAAGATAGGGGAGGAGAACTCTTTCCTCTTTAACATTTTTTAGTAGAAGTTAAATATTTTTTTCCTTCCCGCCCCCCCCCACCCCCGCACAAATTGAATGCGCATTTATCCTGTAAGATGAATGAGGCCGGATCCGTCATGCTCCAGCTGTCATTTGCTTGTTTTGTGAGAAGTACCTGATAGGGGTTTCTTGGGGTGAAGCTTGCTGCCTCCTCAGTCAGAAACCTCAAGAATTGTTTGCATGTTGAACTGGTTTTGTTTGTTTGTTTGTTTTTGAGACGGAGTCTCAAGCTGTTGCCCTGCGTAGAGTGCTGTAGCATCACAGCTCACAGCAACCTCCAACTCTTGGGCTTAGGCAATTCTCTTGCTTCAGCCTCCCAAGTAGCTGGGACTACAGGTGCCCACCACAGCACCAGCTATTTTTTGGTTGTAGTTGTCATTGTTGTTTGGTAGGCGTGGGCAGGATTCTAACCCGCCAGCTCTGGTGTATGTGGCTGGCGCCTTAGCCACTTGAGCTACAGGCGCCAAGCCTGCATGGTAAACTGTTTTGCTCACCAGCTGCTCACACCTCGAAGCTGAAAGCTTTCCCCCGGCATGAATCCTGCATTTCTCAGGAACTCGGCCCTCTCAGCTGCACACTGCTTCATGTTCACTCTCCTTCCCTACTGCTCAGACCAAAAGGCTCCACAGGCCTAGGACAGTATTCTAATCTGTCTCTGTGCTTAACCCACAGTCACTGGAGCAACGCTCTGTCCTTCCCCAGATAGCTAATGGCCCATTTTACTAACCACCCTGTCCAGATTACAGCCCCCAGCATCATATGTGCCCTCTCGTCCTGCTCAGCCTTCCCTTGTGTCACCCCCTGTGATGGCTGATATTTATTTATTTTCCCATCAGCTTCATTAAGACATAACTGACAGATGAAAACTTACATATATTACAGTGTTTGAAGTGATGCTTTGCTATGTGTATACATTACGACCTGGTTAAATCCTCTAATTAACACATCCATCACCTCACATACTTAACCATTTTTTGTGGTGAACTCATTTATGGTCTAATTTCTTAGCAGGTTTCAAGTATACAATGCATGATTATTAACATTAGTCATTATACTGTACAATAGATCTCTCAAATTTATTCATCCTAACTTAAATTTTGTGCCATTTAACCAACATCTCATTTCTTCCAAGTCTATTTTTGGGATCTACCAGTCTACTCTTTTATGAATTTGACATGTTAGATCCCATGTAAAAGTGAGATGATCCAGTATTTAACTCAGAATCCCCTGCAGGTGATAGAGTTTCCTTCTTTTTAAAAGGAAGAAATGACCAGTATTTCATTGTGTGCACATGCTGTATTCTAGCTTCCGTTATCTATTCACAGTTGACAAACTCTTGGATTAATTCCAAATCCTGGCTATGGGGAACAGTGCTGTAGTGAACATGGGAGTGTTGATGTCTCTTCACCGTACTGATTTCATTTCCTTTGGTTATATAGTGGAATTTTTGGATCATAAAGCATTCTATTTTTCATTTTTTGAAGGACCTTCATACCGTTTCGTATGACTGTACTAATTTACATTCCCACCATCAGTGTACAAGGTGGGAATCCTTTGTCTTTCGTCTCCTTTGTTGCCACATTTTTGCCAACACCACTTGTTATCTTTCATCTTTTGATACTAGTCATTCCAACAGGTGTGAGGTGATATCTCATTGTGGTTTTAATTTGCATTTCCCTGATGATTGACCATATTTTTCATATACTTGCTGAACGTTTACACATGTTCATTAGTTAAGTACCTAGTTAGGTCTCTTTCTCGTTTCTTTAATCAGTTTATTTCTTCTCTTGCTTTTATGCTGTTTGAACTCCTTATATATTTTGGATAGTAACCCTTTATCAGGTATATGGTTTGCAAATATTTTCTCCCATTTCATAGGTTGTCTTTTCACTGTATTGATTATTTCCTTTGTTGGGAAGAATGTTTTTAGCTTGATGGAATCCCATTTGTCTATTTTTACTTTTGTTGCCTGTGATTTGGGAATCATAGCCAAAAAATCATTGTGCAGACCAATGTCAAGAAGCTCTTTTCCTGTGTTTTCTTCTAGTAGTTTTATAGTTTCAGGTACTATGTGAAAGTTTTATTTTGAGTTGATATTTATAGATGGTGTGAGATAAGGGTCCAGTTTTGTTCTTCAGCTTGTGGACATCCAGTTTTTCCAACACTGTTTATTGTAGAGACTGTACTTTCCCCAGTGTGTGTTCTTGGTATCTTTGTAAACTATCGGTCAACTGTAAATGCATGGATTTATTTCCGGGATTTCTATTCTGTTCCATTGATACCTGTGTCTGTTTTTATTCCAGTCTCATGCTGCTTTGACAGTTATTAGAGCTTTGTAGTTTATTTTGAAGTCAGGTAGTGTGATGCCTCAAGCTTGGCTCTTTTTGTTCAAGATTTCTTTGGCTATTTGGCATCTTTTATTGTTCCACATGAATTTTAAAACTTTTTCTACTTCCTTGAAAAAATACCATTGGAATTTTGGTAGGGATTGCATTGACTCTGGAAACTGGAATATGGACTTTTTAATAATATTAATTCTTCCAATCCATGAACATGGGCTATCTTTCCATTTAGTTGTCTTTTTCAATTACATTCATCAACATTTTATACCTTTCAGTGTGCAGATTATCTTTGGTTATATTTATTCCTAAGTAATTTTATTTTGGTGCTGTTGTAAATTAGATTGTTCTCATGATTTTTTTTTTTTTGGATAGTTTTTGTTAGTATACAGTACACTGTTGATTTTTGTATGTTAATTTTGTATTTTGAAAATTTTCTGAATTTATTAGTTCTAACAGGTTTTGATGGAGAAAATTTAGGGTTTCCTACATAGAAAATTATGTTATTTCCAAACAGAGACAATTTAATTTCTTAAATTGTCTTAAATGGATGCCTTTTACTTCTTTTTCTTGCTTAATTGCTCTGGTTGGAACCTCAGTGCTATATTGAAAGTAGTAAGAGTGAATAGCCTTGCCCTGTGCCAGATCTTAGAGAAAAAAAGCTTTTAGTTTTTCTCCATTGATTATGATGTTAACTATGGATTTTTCATAAGTGATTTTTATTTCATTGAGGAAATTTCCTTCTATTTTTTTGCATCTGTTAAGATGATCACATGGTGTTTATTATTCATTCTGTCAATGCACAGTTTATCATATTAAGTGATATGCATATATTAAACCAATCTTGCATTGAGGGGGATCCCACTTGGTAATGATATATAATCTTTTGATGTGTGGTTGACCTCAGTTTGCTAGTATTTTACTGAGGATTTTTGCATCTATGTTCATCAGAGATACAGGCCTATAGTTTTCTCTGCCTGTAATGGCTGTATTTGCCTTGGGTATTAGGGTGATGCTGACCTCATACAATGAGTTTAGAAGTATTCTCTCTAGTTTTCTGGAAGACTTTTTAACAGGGATTAGTATTCAGTTTTCTTTTAAATATTTGTTAGAGCTCAGCCATGAATTCATCTAATCCAGGGCTTTTTTTCTGTTGTTGTTGTGAGTATTTTGAATACTGATTCAGTTTCCTTACTCATTATTGGTCTGTTGAGGTTTTTCTATCTCTTCATGATTTAATGTTGGTAGGTTGTATATTTCCGGGAATTTATCCATTTCTTCTAGGTTATCCAATTTGTTAGCAAATAATTGTTCATAGTACTCTTTTCTGATTCTTAGAATTTTTGTGGTGCCAGTTGCAATGTCTTCTTGAGTCTTCCCTCTTTTTGTCTTAGTCTAGGTCAAAGTTTGTCAATTTTATTCTTAGTTTTATTTATCTATTTATTATTTTTTAGTCTCTATTTCATTTATTTCTGCTGACTTTGGGCTTAGTTCCTGTTTTTTTTAATTCCTTGGGGTATAAAGTTAGGTTGCTTGAGATTTTTCTTTTCTCTTATATAGGCATTTATCATTGGAAACTTGCCTCATAGGATTACTATTGCCGAATTCCACAATTTTGGGTATGTTGTATTTCGTTTCCTTTTTCTTTATTTCTCTTCTTCTTCCTTCCTTTCTTTCTCTTTTTTCTTTCTTTCTTTCTTTTTTTTTTTTTTTTGAGACAGAGTCACAAGCTGTCACCCTGGGTAGAGTGCTGAGGTGTCATAGCTCACAGCAACCTCCAACTCTTGGGCTCAAGTGATCCTCTTGCCTCAATTTTTCTATTTTTAGTAGAGACATAGTCTTGCTTTTGCTCAGGCAGGTCTGGAACTCGTCAGCTCAGGCAGTCCACCCTCCTCAACCTCCCAGAGTGCTAGGATTACAGGTGTGAACCACTGCACCCAGCCCATTTCCATTTTCATTTGTCTCAAGATTTTATTTCCTTTTTGATTTACTTGACCATTGAATTCTGACGTGTGTTGTTTAATTTCACATATTTGTGGATTTTCAAAATTTTTCCTCTTTTGTATTTCCAGTTTCATATTATAAAGGTTGGAAAAGATACTTTGCATGATTTTAGCCTTTTTAAATTTGGTAAGACTTGTTTTATAACCTAACATATGCTCTATCCGGGAAAACATTTCTTATGTACTTAAAAATGATGTGTATGTTGCTGTTCTTGGATAGAATGTTCTGTAAGTATTTGTTTGGTCCATTTGGTCTGTAGTATTGTTCAAGTCTATTGTTTTCTTGTTGGTTTTCTGAATGGATGATCTACCCATTGTTAAAAGTGGAGTATTAAAACCCCATATTATTATTGGGTAGCCATCTGTTTCTCCTATCAGTTTTGTTAAAGTGTGCATTATATATTTAGATACTCAGATGTTGGGTGCATGTACATTTCCAATTGTCCTTTTGATAAATTTACCTCTTTATATGATGGCCTTCCTTGTCTCCTGTGTGTGTATGTGTGTGTTGTTAAAGGTAAGATTGGGTTCTTTTAGGCAGCACATACTTGAATCTTGATTTTTTTTATCATTCATCTACTCTGTCTTTTGATTGGAGAATATAATTCATTTACATTTAAAATACTTCCATTTTGTTAATTGTTTTTCTTTTGTAGTTCCTTGGTTCCATTCTTTCCATCTTATTGTCTTCCTTTGTGATTTTTGTAGTGCTGTGCTTTGATACCTTTCTCTATATATTTTATGTATCTGCTATAGGATTTTTTTTCTTTGTGGTTATCATGATGCTTACAGAAAATGTTTTATAGTTATTATAGTCAATTTTAATCTTACTGTTGACTACATATAAAAACTCTAAATTTTAACTTCTCCCCACACACTTTGTGTTATTGATAACATAATTTATGTCTTTCACAGATAGTGCATACGTTATCAAATTGTAGCTATGGTTATTTTTAACACTTTTGTCTTTTAACTTTTATATTAGAGCTAAAGGTGACGTATGCACCCCCATTACAATATTAAGATATTCTAAATTTGATTTTACCTTTAAATTGAATTTTATACTTTCATATGCTTTCATATTTTTGATGTCCTTAAAGAACTCTCTTTAGCATTTCTTATACGGCAGGTATAGTGGTGATGAACTTCCACACCTTTTAGTCGTCTTGGAAAGTTTTTATTTCTTCTTCATTTCTGAAGGACAGCCTTCCTGGGTATATATTCTTGGTTGGCAGAATGTTTTTCCCCCAATACTTTGACAATATCATTGCACTATTTCTGAGCCTCCAAGGTTTTTGCTGAGAAATCTTCTGGTAGTCTTCAAGGCATTCACTTTTATGTGACAATTTCCTTTTCTCTCACTGCTTTCAAAATTTTCCTTTTGTCTTTGATTTTGGAAATTTTAATGTAATGTGCCTTGCTAAAGATCTCTTTATATTTAATCTATTTGGGACTCTGTGATTCATATAGTTGGATATTCATTTCTCTGTTAAGATTTAAGATGTTTTCTGTCATTATTTAAGATTTTAGTCCCTTTATCTCTAGTCTTTCTGAAACTTTTGTAATGTGTATATTGGTTTGCTTGATGGTGCTCCATAGTTTTTTTGACTTTTTTTCACTCCTTAATTCTTTTTTCACTTCATTCTTCTGAATGAGTAATTATACATGATGACCTGTCATCAAGCTCACTGATTTTTTCTATTTCTGGATTGAGTCTTCTGTTGAAGCTCACCATGGGATTTTTCAGTCCAGTCATGTTTTCTTAACTCCTGAATTTCTGATTAGTTCTTAAAAAAAAAAAAAAAAGAAAAGTTCTCTTTGTTGAACTTATCATTTTGTATATGTATTATTTCCTTATTTCATTTAGCTATTTACTATCTCTGATAGGTCATTGAGCTTTTTAAAAGATTATTATTTTTATTTATTTATTTTTATTTTTTGAGACAGTGTCTCACTATGTCACCCTTGGTAGAGTGCTGTGGTGTCACAGATCACAGCAACTTCAATTTCTTGGGCTTGAGTAATTCTCTTAGCCTCTCAAGTAGCTGGGACTACAGGTGCCTGCCACAACACCTGGCTTTTTTGTTGTTGTTGTTGTTGTTGTCATCATTGTTTAGTAGGCCTGGGCAAGGTTTGAACCTACCAGCCTTGGTGTAGTGTGGTGGGCATAAAAGCTGGGTCTTCCGGGCTCACTTTATAGTCTGAGGCCATAGGAGTTGGCCTGGAGCTAAGGTGGACTTGAAGCCTGGGGCTACAGAACCATCCTGGAGCCTGAGGCTGGAGTCCACAACACAGTCAGGTACTCACTTGATTCTTCTTTCTCCCATGCTGAAGATGTCTCTCCACACTGTGCTGCCCTGGGCTTAGAGGAGGACTGATGTGGGTAATGCAAAACTCTCCTTTCTTCCCTCAAAGATGTGTGATTCCTTATTTTTATTCTACATCCAGGGGATGTAGTCTTTCACCTGGATTCCTTAGCTCTTGTGAAGATGTTTTCATGTATTTATCATTGTTCAGATTTCTGTTTCTGCAAGAGAAGCACTGGGTAATTCTATCACACCATCTTACTGATGTTACTCCCCACTCTGTTTCAGATATTTTTCCTGCCTTTCCTACTATAAACTCTATGAAAATCTAGGGAGTTTTTTTATTGCTGAATTTTCAGCATAGGGCAATGTCTGAAATATAGCAGGTACTCAGTAACATTTATTCAGTGAAAAAAATAATTTAATAAATGGAAAATAGCACATTTTAATTCTGATATATCCTAGATCTTTTTGTTCCTATGAGCTCTTATTAACAGCCCTGCCTGCAGTTTCTTTCACTACTTCTGCATACCCATAGGCCTTCTTTTCCCCCTCATCGTTTTGTTCTGAGAATTTTCACACTTATACAGAATAACTTAATAAAATGCATGTAGCCACCTCCTAGGTTCTTTCACTGACATTTATTATACTTATCTTATCATATATTTGTCTATCCATCCAAAGTGGAAAATATTCTTAATAAGAATGAGGGCTGTGAGCAAAGGTGGGAAGCTCCAAGGCTTACTGAGTTCCATAGGGTGTGGTTGTCCTGACCTGAGCTGCAGCCCCTGCAGGCAGGCTTAACAAAGACAATTGAGTTAACTGAGGAGGCAGAATGACAGGTCTGTCCAGTGAATCCCTAGGGCCAGGCTTCTCTGTCTGTTTGACTTTGTAACTGAAGAATACTGATTATCACTAATGTCTTAAATTGGTGGATGGCCTTCTTCCCCAGGCTGAGTACTACACTGTGTTCACATGAAAGAAGTTCTATCCTAACAAGACCTTTGGAGTCAGCAAGATAGGAGTGTTCCCTGGTGTGGCCATGACTTCTGTTGTTATTGCTCACCTGGTATCAAGCCAAAGCTATCCCATCTTGCTGCTCAACTAATATGAGGGAGCCCCTCTTCTCTCCTCCCCATTGAGACCCTCAGCTCCCTAGGTTAGGTCCCAAGCTAATTTTATTCTCTTTTCCTATTTCTCCAGCCAAGTGCCAGATCATAGTGAGCCATTAGTAGCTCCTTGGTGACTGACTAAAGGACTGAGTGGCTGTGTGTGAGTGCCTATGTCTTGTGTCCTGGGTGTGAGTCCAGATGTGTGTCTCCAAGGAATGGAGAGGAGTATCTGATCTACAAGAGGGGTTCTCAGATCTCAGCATGTAGGACCCTATAGCACAGATTTTCTTAGGTGCACAAATACAAAGTTCAAACCAGTGGTTCTTAGCAACATGACCATCACTTGGGGCTTTGGGATAGGGCCCCACAGTAAGTGCTGTCCCCAGCCCTAGGATGTTTGGAGATACCCTCAAGTGTGAGAATCACTCAGACCAATACATGTTTAGTTCCTTTGCCAGAGGGAGTTGATTTCAGTCTTTGGTAAGGGCCTTGGCTGACTAGCAAGGGGGGCTTCATAGCCTCCATATGTGGAAGAATTTCACAGAAAACTATACAAGTTTTTATTTTTTTAATTTTTTTAAGAAGAATCACTCCTCTGGTCACTTTGCGCCTGTGTCTGTTGTGCTATGAAGGGACATTCTGAGGATTTGCTTTGTGCCCTTGCTGTACTATATATCAGCTGGCACATAGCAAGCAGTATCTCAGACTCTTGTGCATGGAGAAGGGGATGAGTGTTCTCAGTTCTGAGGACTCTTCCTTTGTTGTCAATCTTCCTTTGAGAAATTTAACTCCATAAGATCAGGGATGGGGTCTTGTCATTTGCCTCTGTGTGCCTCCCACACCCACAGTAGGTGTACAATAAATGTCTACTGAATTACAAAAGGAAATGTCCTTGGAACATAGATATTAAGAGAGTAGGTAAGGAATTAAGATTTTGTCTTATCAGTTCCCCAAGTCTAAACTATGATCCTCAAGGATAAGCAAAGAATAACTGTACTTCAAGATTATTTGCTATGGACCATCCAATCATTTGTGGGTATAGGTGGGCAGAAGAGTGGTCATAGAGGGACACAAAATCTTCAAATGCTGTGCTCTGCCTCAAATGCCCCAAAGCACGTGGATTCTGGCATTTTCCATTACATTTCCTGGAAGGTAGAGGCTGTAGGATCATCTCTCAGTGTCTGAGGTTTTAGGGAAAACTTACACAGTGATATATACCAAAACACCTGCCAGGTCTAGGCCTGAATATTTTTAGCTTGTCTGTGTGCTTTCCTGTTGCTTCTTCAGCTCTGAGTAAGCTTTCTTACAATGAGAACCAGAGCCAAATACAAAAATGAGGGTGTGCCCCTGGCTCCCACAGTGATGATCTTATAGAAGATTATTCTCTGTGCCATTGAGATTGATGATTACCACCATCTTCCATAGCAAAGGTCCTCCTCATAGCCTGGCTGGATGATATTGTTAAGCCAGAGTGAACATGTATCAGTCATTGGCCTATAGTATTCAGGTATGTCATACATCTTCACATGACAAATGTGAGTATGATGTGTGTGCAAGTCTTGACCAAACAAGAGACTACCATGAAGGCATGCAATCCCCGTGTTTAATCTGTTGATAGTAGTAGAGTGCACTTTCCCCTCATTGCCAAGGAAAGGAATGCTTTTTTTTTTTAATTTTTTTATTGAATGATAACTATGTACATTAATACACTTCTGGGGTACAGTGTGGGGTTTTCACATGCAATCTGAAATACTTCCATCCAACTGATCAATACAGCCTTCATGTCATTTTCTCAGTTATAGTTTTAAAACATTCTGGTTCTACTCTTAGAGAGTTTCACTTGTACCCCTGTAAGATATATCTCAAAAATGGTCCCTCCAATCCCCCTCCCTCCACCCATTCCCCCACCCTTC